>VOPJ01010971.1:0-13601 GCA_014673585.1 Semibalanus balanoides
TGCGTGCCGCCGTTTTCCCAATATTCACAAACAAACTCATGGGGTGGATATTGCCCCTCCAAGTCGATGCGCGTCTGAATACTTAATATGGTGCCAAAAGGAGTCAGTTGCTGTAATTTTCTCACCCGACTTTGAACCTTATCAGGCAATTTGCGCATACATTCTGCTCAACATGGGTCTATCCGACGTTTTATGTGACCATTTAGGGGTGCTACAAAATATAGTGGCCTAAATCCGAGGAAATACTTTTCGAGTCATTGTTTCGTGTGTTTTTTGGGGGAGGGCTTTTACAAGGGGCCCTGGGTATGCCTCACCCCCTTTCCGAAGGTCTGGCTGCGCCCCTGATTGCAACCCGATGTGTCCCAACTTCCAACTTCCAACGGTTTATAAGTGTCTAATAAGTGTTCAAAGTACCGTGTTTTTTACAGCCTTTGTCCCAACGTCTCTTCGTGGCGACCGGTGCACCTTTTCGTCATCAAATATTCGTAACTGCTTTATTCACCTTCGCAATGCTCACTCAGTACAGCAGGGCATTTCTTCGAATCAACGTCGCCTGCGGATTGCGGTGTAAATACTCAAATCACAATTTTCCGTCTACTCAAATATTTGCCTCGTATTTCTTTGTCCGCGACACTTCGTCTCCGCATGGTTTTGTTCCCCACTCTCCGCCCCCGGTAAACCTACCCAAATGCTTTCAGACATGCTGGTTTAATTGAATCATGTCTTACCGTATAAGTTTGGTGAAGCACTGATAGTCAGACCCGTGTCTTGTATGGCCTTGGACCAGTGCCCGTGTGCAGCTGGTGGCCATCGACCATGCATGGTCGTTTGGCGGGTTCATCACCGGGCAGATTGTGTTTCGAGTGGCTCGCGATCGTGTGGTTGGTGTTCCATTACCGCTTTGCTAGGTGGAGCCCGAGCTTGGTATCCCACAGCCTTCCCGGCTAGGGAAATTTCCTTGAACGGATTCAGTACTGAGGACGTCAACGGTGCCACTACCTTCCGAACGTTGGGGGGAAATGCATTCTTGAAGTCGATTCTTCCCATGCAACACCCATAGAGGTAATGTTGACATCCGAAGATACCGGGGATACGCGTCCCCATGTGCCTCCATGCGCTCGGCACCCAGTGGAGGTGTTTCTGGCGTACTTTCCTTGGCCGGGAAGGTGTCCCGGAACCCTGCATACCTCCATGGGCCGATAGAGATGCGTGTAAATATTACATATATCTTTAGCCGTTGCATAATTATCTCAGGGCTGGTAAAAACTGCGATAATGATGCATAAAGCGGGCGCCAGAAAATACCCCTTCAAGGTTGCTCCGGGGCCGTAAAGGCAATTACAACTATTTCGGTGTTTCAAGACCATTGTGATGGCGAGCGAGGACTACTTTTATGTGATTTTTGTTGTGAAAACGTCATTTGATGGGTAGGAATGTTAACATCTTTTGCTGGGATATGTGGCAGACGGCAGTGTGATCTGCTTCAGCTACATTGCTCAGGCCTCGGGGCCACTTTGTTTCGGCCAGATTTGTTTGGTTGCCACCGAAACCATTTTTACCAGCCCTGAATTATCTTGTAGCGACTCGGCGCCGTCGAATAGCCTGCTCAGTGCTCACTCGTTCATTCTCATTCCACTCACATCTCCGGCTTCGCTGCCGTGGGTCTCGTTCAGCCGTCTTGCCCGTCAAAGGTGCCGGACCCGATTTGCCTGCGAGACACAAAATGTGCTGTTTCAGCTAGGCATGACAATATTATGCCCTCCAACCCGACTCATTTTTTTGCGACCGATTTTGACGATAAACCTTTCTGTTGCTTTGAGTGATCTTTGCTGATGTACCTGTTGTTATTATTTTGCTGAATGACTACTGTCATTTTTTAAATGTTGTGGCTTGTTTTACAGATTCAAAATGGCATAAACTGATCGAAGTGGTTTATCTAGTCATGGATGATTCTACAATATCATAATCCCTCATGAAGAAGAAGAAAATCGATTGCGATTTTATTGTGGCGTGGAGCTGAAAACAGTTTAACTACGAGCCACCTTTGATCAGCACCAAATACAGATTCACCATGTCTAACAAGTAAGTGTGTAATAACGGAACATTGTCGCTACCTCTGAATCTCTGAACACCTGACAGTTCGTGTTACATTTTGCCATGTGTAAAGAACATGTTAGGTGATGTACACCCAGGTGCATTGGATTATTTACTATCATATATTGGTTAGTTATGTTATTGTATCTTGATCTCAGTATGGATGCATCACTAGCTAAAAACTGTACACAATATCACCGGGCTATCTAGAAATATAATATTTCCGTGTAACTGTAGCATAATGCAATATCCCATTAGAGCCAGTACCTACGAACGTGTTGGCCGCGCTGCTGTCCGGCAGGGGGTGTATGGAGCTGTGGAAGGAGGTGCAGGACTACCTGGACGACATCGTCAGCAAGGAGGTGGCCGCCGCCGGCTTAAAGCCCGAGCACGTGAGTTGCCGGCTGGAGTGAGGCCGGGCCTGAGAGATGAGTCTGCCCTATGGCTGGTGCTCAGGACCACCATCGTGTACGGTGTGTATATACCTATGGGCTATGCAGCAGGACAACTGGCTGGCTCTCGGAGTTCTTAAAACTGTCCTTTTGAAACATAATGCGATCGAGGATAAAGTCCTATGACAGAATAAAAAAGCTCGCCTCATATTGCAGCTAGGCACTCTGGTCCTTAATATGTTGTGTAGCGATGCTCATTTACCAGTAAGAACATGTCTGCTTCCTAAAGTCAATCGTCACTGTTTCGCATCGTCAATCGTCGATTTTGAGTCCGTTTGTTTTCTGTAAGTGTGTGAACGGCTTGCCTGCGCCACGCCCTTGTACCACACCCCGCCACACAGCTTGCCAGTCGAGGAGATCTATCTATCAGTAGTGCACTCTGCAATGACCCCGCCGTGACCCCTCGGCGACTCCACCGTGACCCCGCCGTGACCCCGCCGTGACCCCGCGTGACCCCGGCCAGTGCACCCCCGCGTGACGCCAACGGACCCCGCCGTGGCCTCACTTCGTGACCCCACCGTGACCCTCGCCGTAATCCCCACCGTGACCCCGGCCGTGGCCTCACCGTGATCTCCCACCTAACCCCCCGTAAACCCACCGTGACCCCACCGTGTACCCCAACCGTGAATCCCCACAGTGACCCCACCGTGACCTCATCCTTGAACTCTCTCCGTGACCCCGCCTGACCCGCGTGACCCGCGTGACCCAACCGTGACCCGCCGTGGCCTCACCGTGACCACTCTGTGACCCACCGTAACCCATCCGTGTACCCCTACCGTTACCCACGCGTGACCCCCGCTTAACCCCACCGTGACCCACCGTAACCCCACCGCTTAACCCCACCGTAACCCACCTGTGACCCCACCGATGACCCTACCGTGACCCCACCGTGACCCCACCGTGACCCCACCGTAACCCCACCGTAACCCCACCGTGACCTCCACCGTGAACCCCACCGTGACCCCACTGTGACCCCACCGTGACCTCTCCTTGACCTCTCCGTGACCCCGCCGTTGACCCCGCGTGACCCAACCGTGACCCCGCCGTGACCCGCCTTACCCCCCCACCGTACCCCCACCGTAACCACACCGTAACCCCACCGTAAACCCCACCGTAACCCTCACCTTACCCCACCGTGACCCCGTGACCCAACCGTGTACCCCCCGTGGCCTCACCGTGACCCCACCTGGACCCCGCGCGGTGAACCCACGCGTAACCCCACCGTAACCCACCGTAACCCCACCGTAACCCCACCGTAACCCCACCGTTAACCCCACCTGTAACCCCACCGTAACCCCACGTAATCCCCACCTGTGACCCCACCGTGACCCCACCGTGACCCCACCGTGACCGTTTCCGTGACCCTCCGCCGTGACCCCGCTGTAACCCCATCCGTATACCCCACCGTGACTCCCACCCGTAACCCCACGTAACCCCACCTGACCCCACCGTGACCCCACCGTTAACCCGCACTCGCGTGACCCGCCCGTTGAACCGCCACCGTAACCCCACCGTGGACCCCACCGTAACCCCACCGTACCCACCGAACCCCACCGTAACTGGCCCACCGTGGACCCCCACCGTGCCCCACCTAACCCCACCGTAAACCCCACCCGTAACCCCACCGGTGACCCCACCTGACCCCACCGTAGACCCCACCGGATAACCCACCGTAACCCCACCGTGACCCCCTGTGACCCCACGTGACTCCGCCGTGACCTCTGCCCGTGACCCTCGCCGTGACCCCGCTGTGACCCCCGCTGTGAACCCCACCTGTGACCCCGCCTTGACCCCACCGTTAAAGCGCCCACCGTTAACCCCCACCGTTAACCCCATATGGACCCCGCGGTGACCCCACCGCTCCATGAACAACCCATCGGTCCCCTCCTCAGAAACAAGGGCTCTGGCGCTGTTGTAGGGCTGCCGCTCGGCCTGTTACCTGCGCCCACCGCGGCTGCTGAAGTGCCGACTGCGCAAGCTGCTTACCCCATTGCGTCTTCCCGCCTCAGAACAAGGCGCGCTGGCGCTGGAGGCGGCTTGGCCTGTACCTGCGCACCTGCGGCTTCTGATCCGACTAGCGCGCTGGGACCCCACTGACTCCCCTCTCCCAGAAACAAGGCGCTGGCGCTGGAGGGCGTGCTCGGCCTGTACCTGCGCCACCTGCGGCTGCTGAGCCGACTAGCGCGCTGTTACCCCACTGACTCCCCTCCTCAGAACAAGGCGCTGGCGCTGGAGGGCGTGCTCGGCCTGTACCTGCGCCACCTGCGGCTTCTGAGCCGACTAGCTCCTGTACCCCACTGACTCCCCTCCTCAGAACCAAAGCGCTGGCGCTGGAGCGTGCTTGGCCTGTACCTGCGCCACCGCGGCTTTCTGAGCTCGAACTAGCGTCGGCTTGTCCCGGCCCCAGCCTGACTCCCGCTTCCTCAGAATCAGAGCGCTGGCGCTGGATGGGGCGGTGCTTGGCTGTACCTGCGCCACAATGCGGCTGCTGAAGCCGACTAGCGCGGCTAGGTTACCCCCCACTTTGACTCCCCTCCTTCAGAACAAGGCGCTGGGCTGGAGGGCGTTCTTGGCCTGTAAACCCTGCCCTCCACTGCGGCTGCTGAGCCGGACTAGCGCGCTGTTACCCCATCTGACTCCCCTTCCTCTTCAGAAACCAAGGCCTCTTGGCGCTGGAGTGGCGTGCTCTTGCCTTGAGCCTGCGCCACCTGCGGCTGCTGAAAGAACCGACGTACTCGGCTGGTTCACTAGCTACCCCTCCTCAGACAAGGACTGCGCGCTGGGGCGTGCTTGCCTGTACCTGCGCCCACCTGCGCTTCTGAGTCGACTGCGCGCTGTACCCCACTGACTTCCCCCTCCTCAGAACATAGCCGCTTGCGCTGGAGGGCGTGCTCGGCTGTACCTGTCGCCAAACTGCGCTGCTGAGCCGACTAGCGCGCTGATTACCCCACTGACTCCCCTCCTCAGACAGGCGCTGGCGTCTGTGAGGGCGTGCTCGGCCTGTACCTGCGCCACCTGCGGCTGCTGAGCCGACTAGCGCGCTGCTACGACCAGACGGTGCACCCGCAGAAGCGGATCATACTGCGCAGGAGCCTGGACGCCGTCATGGGCCGGCTGGTCGAGCTCAAGGTAGGCAACTCACCTGCATACACATACAGTCCTAACACATACACATACAGATAACACATACACATACAGTCGTAACACATACACATACAGATAACACACACAGTCCTAACACATACACATACAGCTGATAACACGTGCAGTCATTGACTGGGCCGTCTCCAGTTTGTGTGTCAGTTGTTAACAGGATTCAGCAAGACTGGTTCAAGAGCTTGGTTAAGTAGTGGTTTTGGATGTTATTTCACGGGTTTGTGTCTCCGATGATAACAATATTTTTTTGTCATCTTAGAGGGAGTTCTTGTAGAAGATTTCATGATTTCCTTTTCTGACAAAAATTTCCTGACCAAAATCACATTTCTCAGCTCTTGCAAACACAAAGCAAATGGCGGATAGCTCTAGGATAAGTGCGGTTAACTATTGCTCCTGATAAGTGTGCACGTCGTTTTGTGAATATTCGCCAATACGCATACCACAGTTATCAGCTTCAGTAACATGAAAACACGTGTTACAGCTGGAGCTGGCAAACCTGGAGCTAATGGAGTTTCATTTTTTCGATGACCTGCAAGTGGACTTCAAACTGCTGCCGCATGACACAGAAATGCCGATAGCACCCTATTTTCGCCTGGATCGCAAGAACACGCTGGCTGGTGTCAACGAAATCATCGGCGACGCCCTGAAGAAGCTGGGAGCCATCAAATCGGAGGTACTTGTCTCTGTGTTGCTTGGTTTGGGTGGGACAGTCTGTCATTTAGTGCGCTTTTCACCTCTCCTCTGAATGTATAGTATAGTTGTTGCACAATGTTGACTGTTATTTTCATTCTTTATGACAAGTGTATGTCTTTTGAGTAGATCGGCGTTGAAACAATTGTTATGGTGTAAAGCAGTGGTTCACAGAGTCAATGGTATAATTATGCTATGATTACTCCCTTGTGCAGTGACGGTTGAATATTTTTGGATTGAGGGACAAAGAAACCCAGGGGCCCCCTTCGCCAAAGGACCCCAAAAAGGTGCCAAATAGTAGGCCACTATATTTTCTAGGACCTCTAAGTGGTCGCAAAAAAACGGCCGACAAGCCCATGTTGAAGTCTCAGACCTTCCGAGGGCCCCTCAAGCCGACTGAAGGTATTCTTTCGGCCTTAGATGGCCCCTCAGGCTCACTGGGGACACCTCGGGGCCCTTGGTGAATAGGCATCGAAGTTCTTGGAGGAAAAACTGATGAAAAATATAAGTTATCTTAAAAATGTATGGGGGGCAAAAGTATATGTTTGGCCCTCCCCAAGTTGAGACAGTTGCCCCTCCCCCTGCCCCTCCCCTTATCCGTCGCTCCTGCCCTTTTGATGACTAGAATGACTCCCTCCCTCATTACACAGACCGCAGTTCTCGGCATCAAGCTATGCGGTACAGCATAACTTCAGGCGTTTACTACTAGCGCCACCTAGAGACATGACTATAAGTAGACGTGTGAGCTGTTGCTCCTAGCCTGTCGACTGCTATTCGTATGTTAACTGTCCTGAGTATGTCCTTTGAGTAGGTCGCTGTGGAAACCATTATTTTAGCGTATTCAACACGCCTGATGCTAAGCGGCTATGTATTTTCAGGAGAAAGTAGCTGCTCCAATGAGTCGCGACGAAGCAGTGAAGCTGATTCAAAAACAGGAACGCGCCAGACAGGGCCGACATCGGGCCCGCTTCATGCAGGAAATTCACAGGCAGGAGATGAGAGAGAAAACGAAGGGCAAGGTAAGTAAACCAATCGCTACATAAGTGAACGGTGCTCATCACGAAGTACCGAAACCGTTGTATGTTTGAATATTTGCTCTGCACATAGGATACGTGCGTCTTGTACGAACCGTGTGCTGATAACGTTCATCAGTTTGATGAATGCCTGCGATGTTTGGAGCTGTACTAACGAAACCGGCCATTCCGTGATATGAATAACACGGACTTCACCTAGGGCAATACATTGACGTTGCTGTTTATTGGAGTGGAAAGGATTGCCAGCCCCAAAGCTGGAAAGGCTTTTTCCCAGGCATCTTTGCGGACCTTGTCTCCGCCTGTACGGTCTCCGCCTGTGCCACTGAGCGGTCTCCGCCTGTACCACTGATCGGTCTCCGTCTGCGTTTTTTAACACTCTCCGCCATGTCTCCGTGTGCCTCCGCTTCAGTACGTGCCGTCCATGACTGAGGATGAAGCTGCTCTCCGTGTGCAAACCGTGTGGAGAGGATTCGCCGCACGACGCAAGGTCAAACGCATGAGGGAAGACGAGATGATCTTCATTGGAATGGTATGCATTGTGTGATGTATATCCTGGTACGTCAACTTGTTCATTTACGTTCGCATTTATGTATTGACTGTATTGCATGTTTTGTGGATCTGCGAACTCCAAAACTCTCCACAAAATGAACGACATTGTGCTTAAATATTAATTACAGCATCAATTCGAAACAGTCTGTGTTTGCTTGGCAACTTCCACTCATTCCGCTTCCACTAATCGGTATGTGACTGCATCCCCCCCCCTCCTCCTCCCCTGCGCCTACAGTTGCCGCCACGGCGTCCGTCGCCGCCGCCGGAGATACGCGTGGCGGAGGTGGAGGCGGCGCGGCGCGAGGTGCAGGCCCGCCACGAACAGCAGTACGAGGAGGCCCTGGTCACCGTGAAGGAGGAGCTGCGCAAGCTGGAGGTGGTCCAGATGAGGGAGGACATGCAGGATGAGATCCGCGCCTGGATGATGGCGGAATGGTCAGTGGGGACTGGGACGGTGGGAGGGGAGGGGGTGGGCGTCAGAGGCGTGTAGGTGGTGGCTCTGGGTGGTGTGTCGTGAGTTACGTGTTGGTTACCGGATGGTGCCGTGGTCACGTGTGTTACCGGATGGCCGTTAATTACGTGTGGTACCGGATGGTGCCTGGGTTAGTGTGGTTTACCGGACGGTGCCGTGTGTTACGTGTGGTTACCGGGTGGTTCCGTGAGTTACGTGTGTTAACGGACGTGGCCGTGAGTTAGGGTGTGGTTACCGGATGGTGCCGTGAAGTTACGTGTGGTTACGAGGATGGGCCGTGAGTTACGTGGTGGTTACCGGATGGTTTCCGTGAGTTACGCGTGGTACGCGGATGGTAGCCCGTGAGTTACGTGTGTATCGGATGGTGGCCGAGAGGAGACGTGTCGTGTACCGGGATAAGAGAGCGGAGCAGGGACTCTATTAGTGAATGGTTACCGAAGATAGAATGGACTCCTTGGGGAGGTGCGAGCAAGAATGTGGTCACTTGAGCTAAGGTAGAACCAAATGAGCTGTGTCCGGAGTCGACAAGCACGCTGGATGTGCCTTAGTGTGAGTACGAACGTGTGGTTACCGGTGAATGGTGCCGGGTGAGTTACGACGTGGTGGTTACGGATGGTGCCGTGAGTTACGAACGTGTGGTTACCGGAATGGTGCCGTGAGTTACGACGTGTGGTTACCGGATGGTGGCCGTATTAACGATGTCGTGTGGTTACTGATGGTGCCTGTGGAAGTTACGACGTGTGGGTTACCGGATGGTGCCGGTGAGTTACGAACGTGTGGTACCGGATGGTGCCGTGAGTTACGAAACGTGTGGTTAACCGACCGGTGGCGTACAGTTACGACGTGTGGTTACCGACGGTGCCGTGAGTTTTACGACGGTGTGGTTAGCGGATGGTGCCGTGGTCACGGTGACCGGTATCTGCAGAGTGTCGAGACGTGTCGTGTTGTGTTGTGGCTACTGTTCCACGTGTTGTTACGGAGCGAAGGCAATATGCGGGAATGGCAGAACTATGGATATTTTGATAACTTTTTGTCTGGCACGCAACTCCGGTTATGTCTTTTCATTGTTCTTCTTTTGTCTTGCGCCTAACCTGTTCTAACCCACGACACGATTAATTTAATATGCAATGCAAAGCAGCTATCGTTATATCACTGTTGGTTTGCTGCAAATAAGAATCAAAATAGCTGGTGATTCCAATCAACAGGCGCTGGAGAGGGACAGAGGCAAAAAGGGGCGTAAAAAGAAGAAGAAAAAGGGCAAGAAGAAGAAGCGAAAGGGAGGGAAGAAAGGGAAGAAGAAGAAGGGGAAGGACCTGACGCCTGACAGGAGCCTGGAGTCGCTGGTGGAGGAGCTGGTGGAGAACAAGGTCATGAAGCTGATACCAGAGAAGCGGATGTCCCAGTTTATCGGTACGAAACTTCAGTTTCATTGTTTTTTTCCTTCAAATTTATTAGCACACGTTTCCTTTCACCTCTAATGCAAACTTTGTTGTGGCCAAAAACGAATACCACACGCGCCTGGTCACGGAGACGTTTTGTTATTTTCCTTCAAAACCTCTTCGCTTATCTATTCTTATTCGTGTAATACGAACTTAGTGCCTACAACTAAACAATGTATAATTCCTGGTCATCGTCATCATCGCGTGACATCTATCCGTCAGCCATCTTATATCACGTCTTCGTTTTACCCTGCAGCTGTCGTTGTGTCATACAGCTCGGCTCTGATGCGGTGTCTCCATGCTGTCCGTGCCACAGGTTACCCGCAGCTCTAATGCGGTGGCCATGCTGTCTGTGGCGCACGTTACCCGTTATCCTGCAGCTGTCGTTTTGTCACACAGCTCAGCTCTAATGCCGTAGCTGCATGCTGTCCGTGATTCTGATTCCGTGCCGCAGGTTACCCGCAGCTGACTGGCTCACTGCAGCGACTGAAGAGTCAGGAGGCCCGCGCTCTGATCGGCGACCGTGGGCCGCGTGCTACCGAGTACTGCATCAAAAACGCTCGCGTTAGTCCATACCGAGTACTGCAATACCGCATCATACAACACATAGCTAACGGTTTCTGACGCAGGACTGGTCTGCAGCGCGCTGCCGCGATGGTATAGTGATGCCACTGATTCGTCAGTGACCCATGAGTATTCCACTGGTGGATCAAGAGCGGCTAAAAGTGGGTTTTCGGGGCCAACTTCCAAAAGCTTAGACACAATACCAGGAGCTCATTGGACTTCGCTTGGTTGTTCTTGAAGAGCTTAGTTCTGGTTTAAGACATGCATGCGTTAGTATAATATTACCTAAAATTGTCTTCAAACCAGGGGATGTGGTGATGTATTACCTATTTCAGTCGTTTGAGGTGGGGGCATGACCCCGTGCCTCAACCCTTTGTATTTTCTCCCGGAGCAGTCCATGACATCATGTGACAGTATGTCAATGGGTAGTGGTTTGTCTAGTTTAAGCGGTGATGTCAAGATGCACGTGCTACGCCATCGTGCAAATAATGATTTGTGCATGACATGATGTAGCATATTCGTGAGAATTGAGACGGTTGCTGATGGTAATACTAAGTCTTTCACAATTGACATTCCCCTACCAACTTCCCCTGACCGTAGGTGTTCTCGTTATCCGACCTTGATCCACCACCGACATGCCAGCTGGGACACCCCTATCACCCCACCCCATACCCTGACCCTCCACCCTGTCCTGCAGCGTCCCTGCTGACCCTGTACACGGTATATCACCCCTCCCGGCAGGCTGCGCGTCGGTACACGAGACAGCTCCCCTCATCAAATCGGTACTGATCGCTGGCCCTCCCGGCTGTGGTCGCAAACACCTGGTGTACGCCATCTGTGCCGAGTCCGGCGCTGTCCTGTTCGACCTGACAGCGTCCAACATCGCCGGACGGTACCCCGGCAAGGCGGGGCTCACGATGCTGATGCATCTGGTCAATAAGGTTAGACGGGAACTGAGGAGGGGAGGAACGGACACGCTAACTGCTGGATACGGTAGACTGTGTGGTATGTTCTGTTTTTGAGTTCGTCGTCAAGAACTGTTTGATGAGGGGAACCGATCTCACTGACTAGTTCTGACTCCTGTTTTACCCGTTGAGTATTCCAACGTTCGCTATGGGGATAATTTTGTGTTTTATTTTCAAATTTATTTATTCTAGTTTGTCGTGTTGACAAAATACTAGCAATGACTAATTATTTCCGCGTAAACCATCTCTGCCCGTTGTCGTTGCCGTGCATTGCCTGCTGATGGCGCCACGGTCGGTCCGCCTGATGTCGCCACTGTCGCCGCTCGGCAGGTGGGCCGTCTGCTGCAGCCGGCAGTGATCTGGATTGACAACGCCGAGAAGACATTCGTCAAGAAGGTGCCCAAGACGGACAAGACGGAGCCGAAGCGGCTGAAGAAGGAGCTGCCCAAGATGCTGAAGGCGCTGACGCCGCTGACCGCTACTGGTTCGAACCAGCGAGACGCCATGGCGAGGCCGAACAGAAGGTACCACACGGTAATATATCCAGAACAGGAACTAAGCGAGGACGCCCCATGGGAGGCCGAACAGAAGGTAAAACCACACGGGACCAGAACGAATAAGCGAAGATCGCCCTGGGAGGCCGAACCAGAAGGTACCCAACGGAACGCAGAAACAGAACTAGCGAGCCCGCCATGGGAGGCCGAACAGAAGGTAACCACACGGGAACCAGAACAGAACTAGCGAGACGCCATGGGAGACCGAACAGAAGGTAACCACTCGGGAACCAGAACAGAATCAGCGAGACGCCCTGGGAGGCCGAACAAAAGGTAATCACACGAGAACCAGCACCGAATTTGGTAATCACACAAGAACCAGCACAGAACCAGCGAGACGCCCTGTGAGGCCGAACAGAAGGTTATCACGGGGAACCAGCACAGATGGTAACCACACGGGAACCAGCACATAATTAGCGAGACGCCCTGGGAGGCCGAACAAATGGTAACCACTCGAGAACCGGCACAGAAAGTCAAGACACGAGAACCAGCACAGTATCAGTAAGACCCCTTGGGAGGCCGAACAGAAGGTAACCACACAGGAACCAGCATAAAACTGAGAACCAGCGAGACGCCCTGGGAGGATCAGAAGGTAACCACCCGAGAACCAGCACAAAAGGTAACCACCACACGAGAACCAGCTAGACGCCCGTGGAGGCCGACCAGGAAGTAACCACGCGAGAACCAGCGCAGAGAGTAGGCTGAAATAGCCAGCCGCCCGGAGAGGCAGATCAGAAGGTAACCACACGGGAACCAGTGCAGAGAGCAGGCTGAAATATTAAATAACCAGCCGCGTTGAGAGGCAGACCAGAAGGCAACGATATAGGGTTTATAGCCGCATACAATACATCTTTGGTCAAGAGCAGATGCGGGCTTGGGAGGCCAAATCCGGTGTCGTATTTCCAACAAAAATAAGCGGGGTAGCTGCAGGCCGTCAACGAAAAGTTGCTGACGGGAAGAGTGGCAGACCGTCCACGATAATTTGTTGACCGGGAAGGAGGGGTAGAGCGCGTCGTCAGCCCGTCAGCATCTGTATGTATAGCATGTATATTCGACGTCGCGTCTTGGGAGGACATAGTTCCCCCCGGATCGGCCTTTGCCTTTGGTCAAGGTCAAAGCTGAATCAACTACAGACAGGGTATTGAGTTCTAGAGACAAGATATATGCGCAGAACAGAGTAAAGCAGAAACTAAGCGAAGTGATGAAGTGAAGACAATACAATTTGTCCACAGGAGTGTCGCAGCCGCCCCTGTCTGCCGCCGGTATTCGTGTCAGTGTTATGACAGCGCTATCTCTGCTCCCAGCATTTCGGCCAGGCGTACAACCGTGTGATCCTGATGCCGCCGCTCGACTACGCCAGCCGCCTGCTGCTGCTGACGCGCGCCGTAGCCGTGCCGGGCGTGCTGCGACATCCCAATCTCGACCTGAGCACGCTCACCAAGCTGACGGACGGCTTCACCGCCGGTCACTGTCTCGACATGGTGCACCAGGTCAGTGACGCCGACATCAGCAGGTCAGTGACGTGATGTTCGCCAGGTCAGTGACGCTGATACAGCACATCAGACGCTGGCCAGGTGACGTGCAGCAGCTCAGTCTCAGTCTCAGAGTAAACTGACAGATGATGCCTGTCGGC
>VOPJ01010972.1:0-32970 GCA_014673585.1 Semibalanus balanoides
TGAAATAAAAACTTTAAAGCGTTCAACTTCTAATGCCGTAAACCGAGGTCGCTTTTTTGTTAGGGAACTTCGCCAGTTCTTGGGGAAAACTTTTAAGCGTTCAACTTCTAATGCCGTAAACCGCGGTCGCTTTTTCTTGTGAGGGAACTTCGCCAGATCTTGGGGAAAACTTTCAAGGAGATATTGTTACAAATTGTGCACAGCTAGTGGCAATAATAATATATGATTGGTTCTGGGGATTGCTTAGGAATTATAATTTAGTGCGCAATGCTGGCTGCTAGCTCTTGGGGGAATCAACCCCCTGCAGTGCGCGGGTTAAGGATTGTTTAATAATCCTTAAGGATTCTCTGGAAATCATTCAAGGGAAATAATCACCTTTCGTTGTTATTAGCACCAATTTCTTCGGCCTCCTTGATGGTATAGCAAAGATTTAATTTTAATTAAAAGAATAAAATAAAATGAATCCCTCTTCAATGTTGTAAGTTTTTTACAAACTAAAATAAAAGTACATAACTTCTTTCAAAACTCATGAGCAGTGTTTTGTCCATCACTATTTTGAAACCGCGCCCATATCTGGCGCCGGTGTTTCGAACTTGTTTCGGATGCTGGTCAATGTTCCTGGCAAACAAAATCCGCCGACACTTTAAAATAATTATGCTTAGTTCCAAGTTCATTTTCCAAAATTTGAATTCCTATCTGTTAAATTGTTGTTGTCGAGTTATTTTTGGGAAAAAAAAGTATTTGGCGATGATAATATTAACCATTAGTTTTGTTTTCACAGCCAGGAGACAAAGTTAAATATAACTTTTAATACTGAAAATTTATGAAACATTTTCAAAACCAGTACCGTCTGGCCGCCATAGGATACCAAGTTAAACTGATGATTTGATTTCCTTTTTTCAACGGCTATCAATTGTATAGGATCGACGGTCATATCGAAACAAGCAGGATTTAAACTATATTTTCCACTCCCTTGCGTAAGAAAACAATACGGGAAAAGCCCGTAGTTTGATGAGATCCATAAGTACTTGCAAGCAGCCAGCAAGTACCGGTCATTGAAAGCGTGGAACGCTTATCAACTTTAACTTAAAAATTAATCTCTGTTAGTAGAATGTGTTAATGTTGTTAAGTAATGTTATTTATCATTCAAGACGTGATGAATTTACATTATATTTTGGTCTCATCTGTCGATTTCAAGGTGTGGGCATTGTGCCATGTGCGCGTGAAAAAACTATTTTTGTTATATGTATAACTGCTTCGATGGTGTGCAATCATGTATGTAAAACTTTTACAAGGGGTTGTTGTTGAGTACATTTTATTCAATATTGCATACAAAGACGATCACAAATGTTCACGGATTGGCGCAAAAGCTATACGCTTATAACTAGGCGCCTCTCCTACGCTCTTACTGATAATATTAACAAAATAGGAGCAAAACAAAAACAAACAAAACAGCTACACTCGTGATGATAATATTAATTCAATTATCAAGTAGGAGCAAAGCAAAAATAAATTCAAAACAAAGGCAATCAATAACTTATAATGATATTATATAAATACAATTAAACAACCCTATCTGCCGCCTCGGTACTATGTTTCGCGCTGGCATCGTAATCACTGTAACGCCGCGACACCGCCGCCCGCCGCCGCCGCCGCACGCCGCACTGCTAAGGCCCCTTTAATGTCGTCCTGGAAGCACTCGGCCGCACTACAGTCGTCCTCAGCATTCAGTGATTTGCCGTTAACAAGTAGGTCAAGCATGTGTGCTGAAGAAAAGTGTGTGAAATCGTTATGGAATGTTTCAACGATTTTGAAAAACAGAATGTTTCTCGGTGTTTGATAAAGTGGACAATCAACTATGAAATGTTTTATATGTTCTATTCGGAAGCCACAAGGACAGTCTGGAGGGTGATTCCAGATTCTTTTATATTGATAAAGATATGCATTTATAGAAATTGTTCCTGTTTTCTGATTTGCGTGTGAAGACAGTTACCAAATTTTCTGCCATATGAAAAACAGGGAGGGGAGAGGGGCAGCCCAGTAGTTCGGCAACCTTCTTGTTTAAAGATGGATGCGGAGATTTGCTCTAGGATAGAGGGTGGAAGAATGTTTCATTTTCTGGTAGTTTTGGGAACAAAGGATCTTTGAAAGGATGTTGTGTTGCTTGCTGGCAGAGTGTGAGTGTTAGCGTTCCTGAGGTTTCGTCTTGTTGCTCTGATACGAGTCTGGGAAAGAATTGATTTTATGTAGTCTGGTTGTCTATCCGGGAAGTGGGTTAATTTATGACAGAAAACTAACTGTGCTGCTTCTCGTCGAGTTTTTTAACGTTTCCCAGCCTCGTTGATGATCCGGAAAAACTGTTAGGCGCGGCGTAGGGTTGAATTTTACCACTCCCCTCGTATCTTCCGAACCAATGACCGCAGCGAGACGCGCAAGGCGGCGATCGAAAGCTTTGAATGATAAAAATATACTACTTACCGATCTTTTAAATCTAGGTCATATGTCGGGTCACGGTCAGGTAATATGTCAAAATCAAGTTTTTTTATTTGATGGTTCATGCTTTCAATTCAAAACCTTAGATTAAGACTATTAATGCAGATAAAGCTATCAAAAGTACACTGCAACTCCTGCATCAAGTAAAAATGAAATTGTAAGCAAAGGTCAAGGTCAAGATTAGGTCACAAAAGGCCACTATTACCAAGAGGTCAACGACAGTCTTGCGACACATGTTTTATGGGTTATTTTACATGTATAATTCGATAGAAGCAGCCATTTTAACAACATGCCACCATAAAAGGTCAGGTCATCAAAGGTAAAAAATTTGAAACTTGGTTTAAATGAATAAACAAGGAATGTTTCTATAATAGTTTTGCCTCATAAATTCAGTAATGACATTTATTTACCTATGTTTGGTCAAAAATAAAAGAATGTTATTTTTAATAAATGACGTCATTAGTTAATAATAATTCGGGAACAATCAATCACTTCCAAATCAAGACATTGCTTTCAAATTTGCTTTGGGTATATATTTAACTTATTTATCTCATATTTTTAATCCAGTGTTTTGAACATCTTGGAAAAAAAATTGTGCTCAAAATTCAGATTTGTTACTTATTTTCTAGGGGGTCGAAAATCCAAAATTTTGGAAATCCGATGTAACTATTTTGTAGAGAATACCTATAAATTTCTTCATTTGACGTTTTCCGTTGGCTGTTTTCTGTAAAGATATATTTTTCTACGATTTCTCAAACATTTGTCGTTTTTCCACCCAAAATTGCATGACATGACGTCATTAAAGCGTCATTATTTCCAAAATATTGCATCATTTTTTGTGACTTTTTTAGGAACACTTCGAATTGCTACTGCATGAGGTACATATAATTTGACGTCGCTATCTGACATAGTTTTCGAGCTATTGATAAATCTCAGGAGGGGAATGGGGTAAAATTTACCCTGCTCTCTCTACGACAGGCGTGTTAACGTTTTGCTGGTTTTGGTGTAAAGCTCTTGAGTAATGGCATCATTAAATCTGCTATAACTATACAATTTTAACGAAAAAAATTGCTGGGTTATTGTTCACAAAAGACGTTAAATCGATAAAAAAGAAGATACCAGAATTTTCCACTATTGATTGTTGAGTTATTTACGAAAATTATTCAAGATTATTCAAGCGGGGCGTTAGCGCCCCCAGACAATGGCCGGGGGCTAATTAAAGGACGTGTAATCTCGAAGCCATCGCGCGAACCACTAAATAATAATATAAAAAACTAATGTGATGTTTTTGTTAATAACATCACATTTTTGCAGGGGTGTCCCAATACAAAATTTGAAATAAAAAAAATACCTCTATGCCTCTTCCCAGGCTGTAGGTGCATCCCCCACCGAGCAAAAGGTGGAGCAGATTTTGTGTCGATGCCCTGAAATCCAGCGCATTAAAACTTTATAAATTTGTTATACAATATATAATAATATATATATATATATTAATTTATATTATAAATATATATATATATAAATATATATAATATAGTGACTGAGTGGAGAAGAGGTGTTTTTCGTGCAAACTACAGTGTTATCGCCAACTCCCTACACTAAACACTTTTTTTAATTATAACGCATACACTTTTTAAAAATTGAATCATCTATTTATAAAGGCCAATGCATCAACAACACAACAAAATAACTTTTTGCTTTTTAGATAGCAATTGGTGTGTTGTATCTAAAGACAATAAAAAACAATTATTAATTTGTGAAGGGATGTTTGGGATGGTCCAAAGTGGACGGAACGTTTCAAATCTTGCCGCCAGTCCCCACTACGGGGCGCGGCCAAGACTGTGCAGTGTGCATTGTTTGCACGGCCACAGCTTCACGGCGCGGCATGGCAGTGTACGGCCGGCAGTGGGGTGTGCCGCTGAGTGGCTTTGGCCGCTGCAGGGGGAACAGTACCCTTCCAATGACCCTTCCTTGGAATTTGCCCCGGTCCTGGTAGCCGTCGCTGGGAGCACCCGATACGGGGAGGGACAGGGCGGGGGAGGACCGGAAGGGATGGAAGATGTGGACAGGGTACCTTCCTTGATGGGGGAGCCAGACAAAGACAGGGCAGGGTATACCTGACAGTCTTGGACGGAGCTTTGCCACGGCGACAGCGACCGAGGGACGCTACAGTCTCGTAAGACGGAGGGGAAGGCGCTGTTCAAGGACCTGGCACCGCACAAGATTCTCCTTGGGTAAGTGCAATAACCTAACACTGTGTTCATGTCATGAGTATGTTGATCAACTATCAATTTCAGTTATATGGCGATTTGTTCACTTTTATTTGTGAATTTTATTGATTTTTTCGCAAGACACTTTGCATGATACATCACGCGTCACGATTGTTATGTTCCCGGCAGAATCGGGCTGCCGGTTGTTCCTCCCTGGGAGAACAAATCCAGATAGGAGGAGAAAATAGCACTCCACCCGAGTTGGACGCTACCACAGAGGATGGGTCGATCGAAACAAAAGGTCATATTTCCATTTAAAATTAAACATCGTTGCATCGTAGTCAAAGAATTTGCATTGGATCAGGCCAATTCTTCAGAATCATGTTATTTTAGCTTATTATTGATGACCTAGGTGCAATTGTTGCTCAGTGATCCTGCAAGGAATCTGAGATCATCAGCATTGTTTTGCTAATACATATTTATAGAATTAAGATTTGGACGATCGGATGACACCAATATGTTTGTCTCGTTGAGCCGCGTCGCTCAACATGCAGCTCGACATACCTGGGTCATCAAATGACCTTGACCTGAGGTCAAACTAATAAGTTGGCCTAAACGGGTCACCATTTATATTATTCAAAACGCCTTGACGAGACAAACACGATGGCGTTAACATTATGTCCTTGTTTTTGCTAGGTAAAATGCTTTTCACGAGAAACTGCTTTGCCAAAAATAGCCTGTTTGACCTTTTATGATCTCTGGAGCCTAAAATATTACATATATCTGAAATCTGAGCACCAACCGTTTGTTACATTTTTCAAGAGCTTTCGATTATTTTTGAACATTTGTTCCTAGCTGTCATAGTTTCCGAGATATTTGGTGGGGGGAGGTTCTGGAGCAGAGACCTAAAACCGGAAAATTTGACATTTTATTGACCACTGGACACTGGTGACTTCAATTGTTACCTTATCAAGAAAAGACCGATATACTCTCGAATAGGAGCTTGTCCAAAAGCTATAAAATGCCGTTTTCCGCTTGTTGCTGCGTTGCGTCAGTTTTGGAGTCTCACGGGGGGACGGGACGGAAAATTAACCCCCCTGCCAGTCGTGCTGGGCGCGAACCACCTGCAGGGCGGACTTTTTACGTCATTACGGATATCCTTTTGTTAATACAGACAATGTCTGGTATTCCACAACCGAGACCAGCGATAACTTATTTTCAGGGAGTTGTTTCAGTAGTGCCCAGTTAAAAACTTATTGCTCTTTGCTTTTCAATTGATTGTTACTGACAAATAAACTATGCTCAATTCGTAAAGATATGACGAATCATACCGTGTATTAGCATTTACAAATAAAGTGACGTGTTAGCATATAGGAGGTTAAAGTTTTTTGTCTGGTGAAATCGGTAAATTGGAAGCGTAACTAGAAATTTACTCGCATAAAAAAGCGTATCTCAATAGACCGTTGCCCAGGTTTTCAAAATAAAAGCGTATCTCGGTAACAAGTTTGTATACCTTGGGGAAGTAGCTCAGTCTTTGAAGACACGGTTCTTTTTCAAATCAATATGCAAAGAGTAAGATATTTTAAGTGTGCAAACTCGGGAGTCGATTCAGCATAAGTCACGAACAGAACGAAACTGTGACATTGCAGTGCATAGATGTTTGTAGTATCATATGTGGATACGAATTATATCAATAGCATGGCACTGACTGCATCTCCCATGGCTACCTTAGTACACTATTATACATGGCTGCTTAGATACGCTTTTTGATTTGTCCAAGTAGCCTGTTCAGCATCATACGCTATTTTCAATTTGCGAAATGTCCAAATGATTAAAAAATACTGGTTATTGTGTTACATTTAGGTACATTCTATGGGCCCCCTTCGCATTCTCCATCAAACGTCATTTTCTCAAAATGCCCAAATGGATTTACGCTTGTTTCGTATGGACGGCAAATGGGCTTACCGCGCATTTCAATGCAGTTAAATGAATCCCTCTTAAATTGAAAAACCTTGACTATTTTTGAATGAAACTTATGCTTTGTTTCATATAATTGTTCAGGAATTGTGTTTCAGGAGAAGCGGCCCGCCGCAGTGCAGGGTGTTGTCCGCGGGGTTCGGGCACGTTGCTGAGACCGACTGGAGACTGTGGCAGGCACTGGCTGAGGACTGTACAAAATGTGGCTGTCACTAGTGTGAATTAGACTAGCAAAATGGCCGAGGTTCCATACCCTAAGTTCTGCCCACTTGATTATTGGTTTATTGCTCTCCGTGAATTTAAATAGTTTTGTTTTCAGCTTCAGTTCATACCTGATGTTTTTTTCCATTGGAAACTGAGTGCCCCTTCCCTCTGTTTTATTCTGTTATCCGGGTACCCCCCCCCCGCCCAACCAAAAAAAAAATGTTTACCGCGGTACCCCCCAAAAAAGTCCAGGACGCTTCCGGCGTCACACTGGCCTCTTCCATGTGCCCATTATGGAAGGGTCCAACACTGTAAAAAACGGGATTCCTTACTCGCCTGTCCCAATATCCTGCAACCGCTTTCTACAGGATCATCCTTCAGCAGGACTTTTTTCTCTCGGCTGGACGTCAAATCCGCCGTACGCAGGTTGCAAAGCAGTCAGAGGCACCTTTCTTTCATAGCTGATCACCCCCGTCATATTGCTGTGGTTCTGAGCGAGGCGCTCGAGCGATGGTGGTGTGCGTGTGTGTGCGTATTACTGTGCATGCGTTCCATGTGGCGGGTGGGTTGCGTGGCGCGCGCGACGATTCGTGTGTGTGGAGTGTTGGTGTGTGTTGACGAGTGCAGCGATGTCGGGACATCGGCCAGATGAACACACGCGAAGTGGGGACTGTTTTCTTAGTCGGGACCACAAATCGGTCCCCACTAAGTTAGCTATGGTAAGATGCTACTTTAACCGAATCCGACGATAGTATCATACTTCGGGGACCGGACCCAATGGTGGGTTATCATCTCGTGATGGTAATCTGCTGTCACGTGACCGCCCGACGATACTGCACAAATCCACCGGTCGAACGTTGCAGGAGAGTTCCCGCTTGACTTGGTGACGTCACCAAGAGATGGGCAACATGGTGTGTCTACTGTCTGTTACCTTCATTGTAAGTATTTTCAAAGATAGGTATGACTTTGATTTTTTGGAAGTGTTATGAACAATATTGCATTTTTGTTTTTAGAATCATGTATTTAAATTCCAGACCGGTAAATCGACCCATATATAAAAGGAGACTGGCTTCAGCCGCGTGTATTAACTACTAAGTACTTACTCAGGCTTCTTTGAATCATCCTTATCCCTAGGGACAAGTCTTCCGCGCGTGGGTTTGGAGACTCGGACTGTTGTTTTTAATTTTGGTCAGATTTCAGGTAAGTGTGAAGGCATCATTCATACTAAGAAATCATGCCTATACGACAATAAGTTTTGGGAAGTTGAATATCTGCTTTGTAGGTACCAGGCGCTGTGTGAGACACCAAAGAAATCAGTCATCCTTCAGAAAACTGTGCCGTCTCTTTGGCCACATTGACCGCTAAATACTTATGAAATGACATATTTAACATTTTGCTTCCATTTCACGGTGAAGATGGTAGGACTACATCATTAGATGCTGCATAAAACTAGTTTCAAAGTTCTACTAGTGACCACTGGCGGATCCAGAACCTGGGCATGGGAGGGGGCTAAATATTAAAAAAAAAGTTTCATCAAATATCGAAAAACTCATCGGATTTGGCTTGCCTGTACCTACTGAACGGTTTAAGACAAATATGCCTTTGTAAAAGTTTATTAGATTTCCCTCTACAGTGGAATATATGTCAAATTTCAGGCAATATGGGGAGCTTACGCCCCTGCCCCTGTATCCGCTAGTGACAAGGCCATTAGTGACTTAGATGCAGTTTAATAATTTGCTATGTAAATGGCAAGCAGTCTTATATATATATATCAGATTATCTCATACCTACTTACTGAAAATGCAGTTGCGCGTAGTCAATAAAATTGCTGAAGTGTAATCAACCTGGGGATATGTGTTAGGTACTTCAGTATCGTACCTCCAGCGGTGTCAATTTATGAAAATGATTGGGGTGCCTAATGCTAACTTAATATATTTGAACTCCATTCTAGCATGCAACGCCATACCCAGGCCTAGCAATTTGGGACGTTTCGCTGCATGTTGTGAACAAGGTCTGCAACACAACTAACACAACGTTGAGATCAGTGTAATTTTGTAGACTCCCAGGAACGTTGTCACAACGTTAACCTTGTAACGCTCACAAAACGTTGAAAACAACATTGCTACAACGTTACTTTTGACAAAGTATAGCTAACATCACTTACGTGGTCGATCATTAATCATTTGTAAGATGGTTGAATATGCTCAATTTAGATAATTGTACCACATTACGAGCTGTTCTTCCTAAGTTACTAGAACAAAGTTGTGACACTGTAACGATACAACGTTGCTGTAACGTTTAACAGCAAGGTTTATACAACCTTTTCTTTACAACATTAATGACGTTATCGTAACGTTGTTGAAATGTAAAATTTGAACTTCAATTTTTACAATGCTGTTACAACAGTATATGTTACCTGGGTAGATACTGGATGGCTGTGATGAACATTGTGTTGAGAAAAGATGAAAAAATATAGCCTCTGCTCATGTTATGATGATACAAATATATGACAAAGAGATAGAGTAAAAACTGGCAGATATATTCAAGAACAAAGCATGACCTATGCCCCTTACAAATTGTAAAGCAATATCTATATTTTGACTGACTTATCTCTCCCTAAGGGCCTGTTCCAGTCGCGCCTCTTTTCTCCTCTACAGTTGCTCCAAACTGAAACTGCTCTGGTGTTCAAGAATACGACTGGACCAAGTGGGAGCAGCTTTGAGGAGGTTAGAAGTGCGACTGGAACAGACCCTCTCTATAGAGTTCAGTGGGCCGGTATCCGGTATAAACAAACTTACGAAACATGCGCGCAGCATTTGTCTCATCTAAAAAGAACTTGTGAATGCGTTCTTCTTAGGGCGCGATCGGCAGCCAGACGAATTAGTAAGGAACATTTTATCATTGTTTTTCGTTTATGTTCTAGTCACAAGCGGGAATTTATGAAATCGCTCGGGGGGCTCTAATATTAAGTTGATCGATTTTAACTCAGTTCTTACCATGCAACGCCATAGGCCTAATGTTTAAATTTGACATCATTCGGGGGGCCCGGGCCCTCCCCAATAGATATGAAGTTCCACCCCTGGTTCTAGTAACCTTGGTTTTTAGCAGTACTTCGTATTTGTACTACAACCCTACAACCTCTGATCATGGCTGAGAAATACCCCATGCTCTGATATCCTCTAATATCAACTATCAAGGTCTGTATAAATATCTAATATATCATATATGTCAACAGTCTAGTCCTCTGAATATGTGTAAGGTGTGTATAGAGGCCAATGAGTACAACAGTTGTACCGATATATATACTCTGGTTGTACATATATTTTACAACTTTCAGAAAGCCGCCAAAGAGGCTGGCTTGCACTAAAAGCTGGATAATTTCAGGCCCGTCAATTTTTAAGCAAGCTGTATTCGTATTCAAACTCAGCAACGAGTAAATTTGTTTGTAGGTCAATCTTTTGCCGAGATATTCACGAATATGCTATTGTTTTTAAATAGCTGACCTACTTGATATCTAAAGGGTCATCAAAGTTCACGAACAACCATTTGTAACTTTGATAGACCAAATAGAGGATAAAACTAGTTAAGCTATCGAAAAACCGATAAGCATATTCGTGAATATCTCAGCAAGATTGACTCTACTTACGAATTTTGGGCCAAATCGGACTCGTTGATGAATTTGAAATACGAAAATATGTTCTAACTTGATGGGCCTGAATTTATCCAGTTTTTTTAAGCGCTAGCCGAAATAATATACCCTGGGTGAAACGGGTGAAACACTCCCTTTGAAGGTTAGGTTAGGTTTGATTATAACTTGTTACAATGATATCATGGTTGATACTTATTTTTCCAATTAGACACGCTGGATTACTTTGCATCTTGATTACTTCATCTTGTATATGCTAGGGGACGCTAGGGTTAAATTGGATGAGTTTTGGAGCAGTGTTGGATTTTTGCCCATTTGTTGGATTTTTTAATCTCATTTAAGTTGTGCTACAGTAAATCAGTATGCTACTGAAAAAAATATGTACACTATACACTCTATATAAATGAATAGCTGCTGACGATTGACCGCACCCCCCCCCCCCCTTTTCATCAACGGCACATGTCTGAGGAGCCAAATAATGGTCCTTTGTGTACTATTTTTGCAAATGTACTACAGCTATGCCAAAAAGTATGTTACAATCCAAAAGCTCAAACCAAAAATCCAACACTGTTTTGGAGGGTGGATGCATGCTATGCCGGCTGTACATGATGTACCTACCAATGTATGTACATGATTCACTGTAATGTGTAACGTCCAGTGTATGGTATGACATGAACAATTTGTGTCAAGAGGTACATAGAGCAGGAGCATAGAGGCTTAACACGTTGCCCTTTTTCCTGTAATACATTGATTATTAAGGGGACTGTCCCGACCTTAGCATTATATTTGAAGTTGAGATGCCCATTTTCCGTGCTTGGCATTGCAATTATGTATGGTATAAGTTAAAACACACCGAGGTCGAATCACAAAGAAATTTGAGTTTGGTTTTGACATCTCGCAAACAAAGAAGCCTATAGTTGTATTAGCATTAGGGTTCTTTAATCGATGTGGTCCACTCTCTCTTTACCCAATGTTTGTGAAAGGTCGACTTGTTTTACATTTGGCTGTACAATAAAGGCCATTACACTAGTGCATACATATAGCAGCGTGAAGGTTTTTCTCTATTTCCAAATCCTTCATATGACGTCATCATCCCAAATATGAAACGTATTTTTTTACTTTATGAAATTAGCACTGTTGGTGAGAAACAAATGTAAAATCGTTGTTCAGCAGCTATTACTTCATATTTAGCACCACATTCGGCATACATTTGAGAACTTTTGAAAAGGTGGGACAGTCCCTTTAAGTATTGTAGATATGGTGACATTGACAATCTTCATATTTTTTCTTCAATATTTGTAAGAAAGTTCATTTTAAACAGGAGACCTGGAGTTGACACTAATTATCATACTATTATTTTAAGCTCAGTTGTGAATGACAGTGCTGGACTTGCATTTGAATGAGTCGAGGCATAAAAGTGTATCACCTAAGGACATAAGTTCACGCTTCAACATGGGTGTTTTTTGTAAAGAGAAAGCTGACACAATAACAAGGAGTTGTTGTGCCCTAAAATCCAAATCACACAGTTGTGTTAGCCTGTGTTGAAAACCCCTGATCTGCCAAGTTTTCTTGGCAGGAAAAGCTCTCCAGCCAAATATATTTAACTTGTCAAAAGGGAATGTACCTGTCCTTAGGCAAAAACTGTTCCAAAATGTGGGGCCTTTCAAAAGGAAAGCGCACAGGGCAGAAAAGTGGTCACGATCTTAAGTTTGTGCGGAACAAATTTTTGCCAGCGTGCGAACCAATTTTAGGGCTATATGCAGAACAAAATATCTGGATAAGATAGACACAATTAACTACATATTATTTTACATGCTGCATCACCATAGGCAGGGAAATGACCAACCTTGCTCCTATGAAATGGCAGCCTGTAAAATTACTAAATGTATGTTAATTTGTTGTCTATCTTCCTGGCCATTTATATTATGCTCGTCAGCCATTTGCAACCCAATAGACTGAAAACAAAACGTTTATTTACATTCAAGTTTTCACAGAACAAAACCTTCCAGTTCAGAATAACGAGAAACGGAACGCACTTTTCCTGAACACTGAAAAGCGCAATGCCTCAGCAGAGGCATGCGCCTATGTAGCCTCTGCCCTATGTTTTATTCAATCAACCAATCAGCTTGCAGCTTATTGATTACCTTTGTCTGAATTGGCTTGAGGCGTGACCTGCTTTCCGAATCAGATTGGCTGAGCAATTCAATCTTTCATGTGACATAAAAAGGGGGACCCCCCTGCCGGGGAAAACCTTAAAATAGGGGGGGAAAAAAGTTTCCCTTGGGCCCCCCCAAATATATATTTAGAAATTAATAATTGCATATTTCTGTCCTGAATCTGCACGATGTATGGCTATTTTTGACAATATGAAAAGCAGCTGTATTTCAAAATATGACCAAATTGTGTTTGGAAAAAACAAAAACAAACAAACAATGCAAGGTGAACTATTTCCTTTAACAGCTCTGTTTCAAATTTCTGCTTTTAAAACAAGAGAAGAGCAGTGACCAAAATTTGTCAATTTGGTTGGGAGATGACATTTGTTGGGAGTTGCCTATGACCAAATAGTTAAAACTATTTAAGTTGTATAACATCTAAAACGCTATGGGATTATCGTTTCTATGACCCAGTCTGAGGGCAGGGAAGTATTTGGGTTAATGAGTTTAGGTATATGTTTTTTACTTACATTCTCTGCAAATGTTTCAGATCATGAAGCGGCGGAGGGGACTTTACGTTTGTATTCTACAAAAAAGAAACTGCAGTCTGCAGGTAAGAAGTCAAATCCCTATATGTATATATGCACATGCCACCTACCATCAATATTTGTGAATCCAATCACCCGCGCCCTGGTGGGCCTCTGAGACAACTTCGCTATGGTGGGGGGAAAATGACCCCCCAGTTACTAGAAAACTAAAGGTGTTAGAAAGACGCGGAAAAGAACGCTCAAAATCTCTCCACATGGACATACAACCTTTTCTAATGTGTATTTTCCCTAGGTGACCATTGAGGTCACCGAGGTCATTAAAGGTAAATCATCAAGCTATAGGAACATCGGCTTCAAACATTCGCAAATATTCGCGACTTTATGATAGCTTAAGCAAAGGGTCAAAAGGTATTAGGTTTTTAGCGTTTAACGCCCCCCCCCAGTTAATGGTGTTCAGATCAGACCCCAGTCAATGCCGGGTTAAGGTCGGGGAGCTCTCTGGATCATGCCCAGACTTCATTGAAACTTGAAAGAATACCTGATGTCTTCAATAAGAAGAAAGTGAATTGAATAAGTTCCGAATCCAAATACGCTACATTGCATGAGATTATGCAATACTTCGGAGTTGGTCTGTGTTTAGTTGAGTTCAGTATATTGTGTGTTTGTAAAGTACTTACCTACTATGTTAATGTATTACCATTTTCCATTGACCTTGCGTTCATTTCAGGAATATTTTTTCGTGGAGAAGATACTGTCACACGACAAGGAAAACAACAAGTTTCTCATCAAATGGCAGGGTTTCAGGTAAGTTGTGGTGATGGGGTCATCTTTCAAACGCATTGAATACACTTATTTAGTATATCTTTTAAATGGAATCAAAGCAGATTGATCCATTGTAACATGGGAAGTCTACTTTTGAAACTAATGTGGGATTCACACTGGATGCATGGGTTACCGCATGAGTATGCGTGAAAACTGCTTCTGCGTATATTATTCAATCGGGCTCAACAGCACGCCGGTGGCAATAGGTTGAAAACAGTTAAACGCATTGAGGTCAAAGCTTAAATGTTCATAAGGGAATATAGCACCTTGGGAAAAATGTAGAATGATGAAGAAAGAATGCCTGATTACGGGTCCTGGCATTTCAATTTTTGCGAAAAAAGTCAGAATTTGTTGTATTTTTGGAAAAATAGTAATATGTTTACATTGTGACGTCACACCAATATTGCGTCACCAAGCGAGTTGTGTCGTCCACAAGGAGGCCTCGAGACGGCAAACTTTTTGCGCCCGACCAGTGACAGCTGCTGTGCCGGCACGCACGATGGGATGCCACCGCGTAGGCGTTGAAAACCGATGGCTGGGTCGACCGGCGCTCGCTCTCGCCAGGTTAGGGACGTGGGGGCACGCATACGTGACACCACTGTGTACCGACGCGCCTGACCGACGTCGCTAGGCGGTCGGGGCGGACGCAACGGTAACTGAAATACTGGGCGGACCCGGTTCAAAAAAGCGACAGTTGCCAGGGGTGGGCATCACAGTGGTGTAACTACTGATGACGTATGCGAAAACGTCACGGATTTGTGACGTTGAAATAATGGACCACTTCATGACAACCCGGTTTTGCGTTTGAAACTCAGGCAACTAGGTCGCTTTTGCGAGGGAAAATTTTCTGATTTGGGAGTTTCTCAGCACACCCGACAATCTGGGCTTATCTCACTTTAAAAAACTAATGTTAAAGGTGCCTATATTACCCTTTAAAGGGGACTGTCCCACCTTTTCAAAAGTTCTCAAAATGTACGCCGCATGTGGTGCTAAATATTAAGTAATTGCTGCCGAACACGATTATGACATTTGTTTCCTCACTAACAGTACTTAATTTCATTAAAAAAATACGTTTATAATATTTGGGGCTGATGGACGTCAATATGAAGGATTTTTGGGAAATAGGAAAACCTTCACGCTGTTTATGTATGACTTAGTGTATGGCTTATGTACAGCCAAATGTAAAACAAGGTTCTAACTTTCAAAACATTGGGTAAAAAGAAAATGATCGACATCGAATTAAGAACCCTAATGCTAATACACATATAGGGTTTTCTTCTTGTTGGAGATGTCCAAAACCAAAACTGCATTTTTTTTGTGATTCACCTCGTCACGTGGTTGTTTGACTTACACCATACATAATTTCTTCAATGCCAAAGCACGGAAAGGCTATCTCAACTAAAATCTAAGTTTAAGGTTGGGACAGTCCGCGCTTGACCGGCCGAGAAGTATTGCCCGCCTGACGAAATCTCAAGATACTCAGAACACAAATAGCGCCGATTCAACTTGAAACTTTACTGTTACCTTCTCCTACATAATGTGACATATGATTTTGGAAATAATGGAAAGCAAACCTTATGGTATTTTTTATTTAGGTAAATTGAACATTTAGTGACAGTCAGTGCGCACACACACGGTTTCACGATAAAACTTACCTTACATATATCAGCCGTACAAAGAACACCTTATAGCCGAAATGCAATCAGAAAACAACACAAAATAGAAATCGCAAGGCCTACAAATTGTCTGTCTCGGTTTTGTGAAAGTTTTGGTTTTGGACCCCAAAACTGCCAAAATTGGATTTTTTTAATTGCCTCAAAATCAAAATTTCCCGAAATGTTTTAAAGCACTGGAATACATGTGAAATAAAAACATAAGATATCAAACCAAATTTCAAAACAATGTCTTATATTTTCGACTGACATTTTCCTAATTATAAGGTAAATTTGACGTCATATTTTGCAAATGTTGTTTTTTAACTTTTGGGATCAAAGATACAAAACAATAAACGGTGGCATTGCTTTCTTGAGACAAAACTTGTCTAAGAAACATATATTTTATTTGTATTGATCGATGTTGAATTTTGATCTTTTTGTGACCATGACCTTGACTCTGAACGTGACATTCGCCTCCCTTTAAAAATCCAATAGCAAAAATGATCTATCAAAATTAGCTGCTCTTACGGTGTAAACAGGCCTATTAAACATGATTTCGCTGACTTCGAGAAAAACTAATATTAACCAGTATTAACCTCTTGTGACATGACCTTGACTTTTGCCAAAAATATCGTTTGTGCTCTTGCAGGCAGGATGTTTATAATACCTTTGGGAGCACTTAAGGTTATTATAGTTGTAATCAAAGGCTCTGGATAGAATGCATGAGTGATATACTCAAAAGCCTGCTTCTGAATTTTGACCTTTTACCTGACCTTGACCTGATATGTGACCTAAATTTAAAACAATATAGTAAATTGTACATGCATTTTATGAAGAGCTTTCGATTGCCGCCTTGCGCGTCTCGCTGCGATCATTGGTTCCGGAGAAAGCGAGGGGGCAATGTTGCCCCCCCCCCCCGGTCAATGGTGTTCGGCCTTAGACCCCGTCAATCCGCGGGTTAAGCTTTTTTTTAAATAAAAGATCATTATTCATAGAATAAATCCAAGCTGCATGTTCGCATTTCATACAATTAATTATACAGTATGTTGGCACTTGTTTAATTTCCCCGTTGACATCACACAATTTAAATTATTATCCATCAGCAATGTAGATAAATATTGGCGTCGTTCCAGTGTCATCTATTGGCTTGGTAGTTGGTTACTAACTACTAACTCAGCATTTGTCGAGTGTGCGAAGATGTATTTTCATATTGTTTTTAAGTGTTTTCACATATTGTATTGAGCGTTTTTCTTGTATTGTATGGAAAGTTATTGAATCATCACGAATGCTAGGACAACAGAGGCAAGCCTAATTGTTTTCATAAAGCCCAAATTCCGGTTGATATCATGATATAATCAGTTCACCGCTGTTGGTGTTCGTAATATTAGCGCATTTCTCTCTGAATCAGAATGTCTTGTTAGCGCCCGCTATCGCTCCACATCAGAGTCACTAACTGCCGGGTAAAATCATGGTGCGGCATTGCTAGCTTTATGATTGGGCCCGGCGGGAGTCGTCCAGTGGTTTCTTTATATAAGGGCTGTTGGTGGGTGCGATTGGGGATAACATGACGATGGGTTACCCGTCACCATTCTCGGGAATGCTGGAAGCTGTCATGCATCGCTGGCCTACTCTGTTGAGATTTACCATTGCTATGCGAAGAGTAACCAGCTAGTTGCTCTATTTTGGAAAGCATGTTCATTGTTCGTCTATGTTCGTCCCTGTTAATAGTCAATGGGCTGCGTGCTGCCATGTACTGCAAACGTCAGCAAATTTAGAACCAGGTAAACGATAGCTTACAGTAAAACGCATTTTTGTTGCATATCTTAAGATTTTCATACGCTACCCAACAATACAAATGCATAAAGCAATGCAATATAATGATGATTTCTTATTTTCACATATTTCTGTTTGGTAATAATTAGCAAGAACCTCTCAGTCCTATCTGTCCTCCACCAATTCCTTTTTCTTTCAGTGCAAGTGGACCTCGGGAGCCAGAAGTGCCAAACCTGAATTCCAATTCTTGATCGGCATCCTTCCTTGGAGTAAAGCTGTTTATATGTTTTTTTGTTTTCTCCAAGCGAGTCTAAAAAATCCACTACTTAATTATGTGTATAAGCCACAGCTTGCATTCTACACAATGTAGCTCTCCGTGTGTCTTAACTGGACCTAAATTTAGGAATATTTTTCTTTACATTTTGGCGGGCGCCATATTATCTAAGTTGTTGCGCCACCCTTAAAGCCCCAATCATCCACCATCATCATTACATTATTGGCGCCCATTGCACACTGTATTCGCAAAGCTATGTGCCATTGCCTGGACATTTTGAAGTGCACACATAACCTCCCTCAGAATATGGATATCACATCGTCAATTTCTGGGTGGTTGAAGAATGCAATTGCTATGTAATTGTTTTATTGCTCTAAGTCAACTTTCGTTTAGTGCTGCCGCTTACAGCGGGCCACATTGGATGCATTTAAATTGAAACTTTCTTAGAGCTGACCTGAAATTCGGCCAACAAGCGCAAGCAGAGAGCAGACGGCAGCAGACGGTTCTGCCACCCTACGCGTTTCGGATCTGTGGTTGCAGCGCACGGACTGTACCAGATTGGTCTCCTCAGAGCACTGAAACGACTCACTTACCGAGGATTCTGCCCCGACGGCCGATGCGCAGGGTATTGCTCTGTTGAGTTTTCATTGATTGTTTGCCAGTAATTGGTCAATTGAGGCTGTTACCTGTCTATTATGACCTAGTGTAAAGGAGTGTGCCTACTCACATGTCATGTGGGGTTTTTGACACTAGTCTGTTAGAGTTATCTTTTATGTATTTAACTTACTGTATTCATTTCCCCAGATTCACTTAGTTGCTGAGATTTCCAAAATTCGCCAAGACCTTCCGGCGGAACAATTATTCGCCAAGAGGATTTCGCTCACTAAACCAAAATTGTTGCGGCACCCTAAAGCCCCAATCCATCACCATCATCATTACATTAATTGACCCGGCCCATTACACACTGTATCGCAAAGCCTAGTGCCGTATGCTGGACATTCTTTAGTGACTGAACCTTCCCTTCAGAAAATCATTTGATTACATCGTTCAATTCTGGGTTGGTGAAGAATGCATTTGTATGTATTGTTTTATTGTCTAAGTCAACATTTTCGTTTTTGTGCCTTGCTTAACCAGCGGCACATGGATGCATTTATTGCAACTTTCTTGAGGCTGACCTGAATTATTCATGCAAACAGCGCAGCAGAGCGAGCTAGACGGCCAGCAGCACGGTTTCTGCCACCGACACGCGTCCGGATCTGTGGTGCAGCTCCCGACTGTACCAGATGGTTCCGCGAGTCACCCTGAACGACATCACTTCCGAGGATTCTGCCCGATCGGCCGTGCCAGGTATGTGCTATCTGTTGAAGTTTATCCATTGATTTGTTTCCAAGGTATGCTGCAATTGAGTTGTACCTGTTCCTATTATGACCTAGTGTAAAGGGCAAGTGTGCCCTACTCAACATTGGTCATGTGGGGTTTTTTGACACTATTTCTGTAGGAGTTTGATTTTTTATGTTATTTAACATATGTTACTTTCATTTCCCCAGATCTCACTGATAGCTGTCGAATATTCCAAATTCGCCAAGATCATTCCGGCGGAAAATTATTCGCCAGAGAGATTTCGCTACTAAAAACAAAATGTTGCGGCACCCTAACGCCCCTCACTCACCCCCTCATCATTCACTTAATTGACCGCCATTAACACTTGATATCGCAAAGCTATGCTGCCGTATGCCTGGACATTTTAAGTGGCACTGAACCTCCCTCAGAAAAATGATATACATCGTTCAATTCTGGGTTGGTGTGTGAAGAATGCATTGCCTATGTATTGTTTTATTGCTCTAGTCAACATTTCGTTTTGCTGCCTGCTACAGCGGCCACATTGGATGCATTTAACATTGCACCTTTCTTAGAGCTGACCTGTAATATTCTGCCAACAGCGCAAGCAAGAGGAGCAGACGCAGCAGACGGTTGTTCTGCCACCGAACGCGTCCGGTCTGTGGTGAGCGCCCGACGTTCCAGATTGGTTTTCTCGCAGAGCCACTGAAACGACTATCACTTCCGAGGATTCTGCCCGATCGGCCGTGCCAGGTATGTGCTCTGTTGAGTTTTCATTGATTGTTTGCCAGTATTGTGCAATTTTGAGCTGTACCTGTCTATAGACCTAGATGTTAAAGGAGTGTGCCTACTACAATGGTCATTGTGGGGTTTTTGACACTGTCTGTAAGGTTGAATTTTTTATGTATTTAGCTATGTACTTCATTTCCCAGACTTCACTATAGTTTGCCGAGATATTCAAATTCGCAAGATCTATTCCGGGGAAACAATTATTCCCAGAGAGATTATCGCTACTACAACAAAATCGTTGCGCACCGCTTAAAGCCCCATCATCACCTCATTCATTACATTATGACCGCCCATTGCACACTGTATCGCAAAGCCTATGTGCTCGTATGCCTGGACATTTGAAGTCCACTGACCTCCCTCAGGAAATATGATATCATCGTTCAATTCTGGGTGGTGAAGAATTGCATTGCTATGTATTGTTTTATTACTCTTAAGTCAACATTTCGGTTTTGCTGCCTGTACAGCGCCCACATGGATGCCATTTAATTGCACTTTATTAGAGCTGGACCTGAATATTTCCGCCAACAGCGCAAGCAGGAAGGAGCAGACGGCAAGCAGACGGTTCTGCCACGACGCGTTCCGGATCCTGTGGCTGCAGCGCCCGGACTTGTACCAGGATGGTTCCGCAGGAGGCCACTGAACGACATTCACTTACGAGGGATTCTGCCGAATCGGCCGTTTGCCAGTATTGCTGTGCTCTAGTCTAGAGTATTTCATTGATTAGTTGAATCTTGCCAGTAATGGTGCTAAATTGAGTGTACCTGTCTTATCTAGACCTGTGTTAACGTTCAATACTTTTATATTTTTAACTTTGCTAATAGGTCATTCTGAAATATTTGAGCGACATATAGTAGTGTGCTTGTATTATTGATTAACATGTATAATAATATGTAAATAGACTCAAACTAGTCCCCTGATTTCTACGCGCTATGCTCCAATCAATTTGAATCATATGTTGTTTGAATCACGCCTGCTGCCGAAATACAGCGTACTTGTCCCTCATCATATCAAATGCATCATAATTCATAAATTCAGATTACTCCTATCTCCCAGTGAAAAGCCTAAAGTTAAGTTTTTTTGCATCAATCAATTTTTACGCTGTGTTCCTGGCAACAGCAATAAAGGTTTTCACTTAGACGCCATTAAACATTGCGACCTTTATCAAAATAATTCTGAATACGTCTTAATATTCACAGGCACCGCATGGCGGAGGTGGCCGCACAAAAATGTGGCCGTCATCAAACCAACCGTTGAAATAGCGTCCGGTGAGTAATTATCGCATTTTTTTTTGGGGGGGGCGTGGTGCAATTGTAAGACTAAATGACGTTACGCGCAACGGACAGTTTCCCCACTCCCTCTCCCGTATTGCACAACGCTTGCGCCAGTGTACGCAACACATTACGAGCAGCAGCTGTATATTGTACCAGTTGCCGATATCTACACATTATGGTTATGATTATGGTCGTTTGAATCGACATTAACTTTTACCAGTTTTACCACTTTTTTCGATATTAACTGTTTAACGGCAAGGAGGGGGATGGCCACATCCCCTTCCCCGTGGTTTTTTTTTCGGGAATAACACTCGCGTAGTGATCCAATTTGATTGCGATGACTTTCGTATGGGTACTTTTAAACAAGTAGACGCATATCAGAAACTATTTGGACCTTTACGTCCCTACAACTCTGTGACCTATCGTGATTCATGACCCGTTTCTCAAAGTCATGTCGGCGCAACTTCGTCGTATCCCGTCGAAGTTTGTAACTTGTTTCAGTTTTTCGGAGTGTTTGCTGCTCAGGAGCATATGCCATAGTGCCAGCAGGTGACATTTATTAGTGTTTCCGCTGAGACTGTAACCTTCAAAGTCAACCTGTAGCAGCAATCAATAGCCGTACCTCAGGGTGGGGGCAAAAGGGGTAATTGTCCCCTGAGGTACGTGCGTGACCTTTGACCCATATACTTTCCTTGGGAATTAGGGGCCCGGATGGCCTATTTCCACTCTAAAGAACCACGCGAAAAACGTGGTTCTAGAGAGTTCAGAGCACTTAAGTTTTCAGGGTTATTTCGGCCAGAGTGCCCCCTCAGGGCGGCTTGGGGTTTCATGGGATGTCAGAGCAACCCCAGGCCTTTGGAGCATTGCAATTCTGGACCTCACCTCATTTGGCTAGTGCCCAGGGGGCACAGCCAGACCTTCGACAAGGGGGCACGGCATCCAGGCCCCCCCCCCCCCCTCAGCAAAGATCCCCTGAAAACAATGATCGGCGAAAAATATAATCTTCCCGGATTTAGGCCACTATAATTTTGAGGCCAAAAATGTCAAGGGAACCGCTCAGCCGATCATTTTGTAGTGGGCAAATTTTGTCTAATGGGGGGCACGTGCTCCCTGTGCCCCCTGGCTGCGCACCTGCTAGTGCCTCAGTGCACGAAATAGGGCCTGTGTCCACGGTGCTTTTACAAAAACTTGCCGTATTTCGCCGACCTGGCCAAATATGGCGATTTTTTGGGTGGACGTACCTGGGATTCCGGAAAAATAATGTTTTTGTGATGTTAAAAAATGTTGAAATTTATGCCCTCTAAATACAGTGGTCAAATCCGATTTATTTTTTAGTGGGGTACCTTAACCCCCGCGATTCGAAATTGCCCCTCCTGAAGCGATCCTGGGTACGCTACTGACAACAATCTGCCTGCAGAATGTCACCGAATCCACTTAGGGGGGTGTGCTCATCCTGGCTAAAAGATCTTGTTTGTCCCTCAAGAAGTTAAGTAATTGTTAAGTTAAATAGTTATAGAATGGCCTAATAGTGTATTTTTGATTGCCACCTTTTCGTCTGTACCGGCTAATGTGCTTGTCCGGGAGTTAGGGCAAGGGGTTTTGCAGCGAACCTGATCCCATTGTGTACGTTTGGCTGAATACCTAGTGGAGTGGGGTTTAGCAACAAAAAGTGATGTGACAATGTCAAAATGATCGTTTTTTAAGCTCTTAAACTTTTTTTTTACCTTTTTTTTCCAGTGACCTACATCCAGTTAGTGTTCAGTCCGCATCCTCCACCTCGTCCGCCAAAGGCACCCCATCTGCGTGGTGCGCCTTAAAGTGAAACTGAATGAAGAGCGAGAGAGAACCACAAGACGCAGCAATTCGCGACCCCGGCGAGAAATAATAAATTACACCGAAATAAGTGCGCAGCAAACAATGGCCCTCCATCAAACAATCGTCCAGCAGGAGCGGCTTCGAGCCTCCCATGCTGCAAGTTTAGAGCGCACTAACCTGTCGCCACAACGACAGGCTGTCCGGCCACCGTTCTTTCAACAGAAATGGCTTTTGCTCTCTTATGTGAGTGTTGGGAGGCAAAAATGTTTTTAATCGCGAAAGTTGAATCTGGTGTGTGCAAGATTGTTATATTCTTGACATAAGGAAATTCATAATTTAGCGGCGAGACCTCTCAAAGATTATGGTAACACTATGGCTGCCCTGTTTTTAGCCCCGCTTAGAAGGGAAGATCTATGGTGTTTGGAAACCTCGGCATAAATTTGTGTCGCAGTGCCAAAACAGACATGCGCCAGCACCTTTAGTCGGGATCGAACAATACACAATACACACGTGTGTGAGTGTGTGCGCCGTGAAAAAGCGGTACATTTTGCATATACACACGTTTTTTTTTTTCAATTTCATTTTTTCTCTCAATAATAATCGTTTATTATCCACCATCGACATCACCCAAAACACTGTATGGACATACACACTGGCTTAAATACGCTTGCGGACACAACCACATCTGCCTCAGTATCAATATCCCATCCCTAATACACGAGCGTTCTATATATGTATACAGCCCTCTTGTCACACCGATGAATCAAACTATCCGACCAACATGCGATCTCATTCGGCGTCCGACACCCGTCCACGACCACAGACCGCGTGACACTACACCGCTCACATGTGCCACATATTCAACAAACCAGTAAACGCAGACTGGTTCAACACTTGCCATGGATCACCAACGGTAGTCCGCTGTGCTCTACACACCGCCCGCTGCAAATGTTCGATGGCAAGACGAACACGCACGCAGATAAAGCGCCGCCTAAAACAGACACTACACTAGAACGCGTCGTCACCATAGGATAATTAGATAGTGGGACCAGGCCCCCACCCGCGCCGCCGGTCGCGTGTAACAACGGCGGCACTATCACCGAGAGCGCGCCCCGTGCCAACCGACCACGCGGCCGGGCCCCGCCGGCCGCCTGGTGGCCGCGTAGCACGTCCGCCCGGCCGACCGAGCCCGTACAATCCCCGCAGCACAACACTAGAAGTCGCCGAGTGCCCGGAGAGGCCCCGGATGGGTAAAAGGCGGGTACCAATCCCATCACCTTAATATACACACGGAATACGAGAATTACTTTGTTGCGTTGTGTGTATTGTTCCAATCCCGATAACCCTATTCCCTGCGGGGGCAGATCTGCCCCGGTAGTTTCGCCAGCCGCTTCTGAACCTACCTCTATCGTCTTGAAACTTTCGGACTTTCCTAAATAGAATGACGCGTGTCTGTGATTTAAAAAAAACATCGACCAGCAGAGGCGCTCAGGGATGTTTTGGGGGTCGTGTTCGAAGTAGCGGGTGTCAGCACGCTATTCCTTCGTAGTTTGCGGTTGGAAAAAGCTCAGACTCAAGTCAATGCTCTGTACAAATTATAGTTAAATAGATTATACATATTGTTGGGCAGAGGCGAACTCAGTAAATAAAATGGGAAGGCGATATCTCCGTCATTAAGCCCACAACAGAAATAAGCAAGTGATAAAAGGCGTTTCGCACATGGTGCCCCACGTTGTTTTACCTAACGCCTATGCAACTAATTGGTTACAATTTAAACAAATTACAGCAACAAAGCCCACATGTGATTCCCAGTCCCAAACACTAAAAGAAAGCACATATTTTATCAAAAAATCCCCATTTTTCATAACTGAGTAACGCCTATGATTTCATTTTTGTACTTGTTCCCTTTCCACACATTGAAGAGCAATGAATTGGAAGCTCAAAAAGACGTTTTTTGCATGAAAATCGGTTCGAACACATGGCCACAATTCTTAAAAAAATGCCCCTGCCCCCCCCCAAATTTTTTAAACAAAAGAAGCAATTCGGGTTCAAAAAGAAATATTTTTTTTAACGACGAATCGAATGGTGTTTGTCCCATCGAAATCGGCCGAGCGGTTCTCGAGATCTCTGATTCTGCCCCCCCCCCTCCACCCCCCACCCAGGTTAACGTAATTCTGGCCGCCCGCAGGGAATAGGGTTAAGGTGCTGATGAAGTCGTACCAACGAATCGCGTCCTACAAATTGTTGTAATTTTTCATCTACGTTCCGTCTAAAAATTTACTAAATATTTGTCTGGTTAAATATATTTTTGTTAATTTATATATCTAGCCAATGACCATTCTAAAAGTTCTTCTTTCTCCATTGAAGATTTCTGATTATACATTTAGATTTGTTGTCACCTTGTCTAACGTTGCGTGTCGATAGTGTTTTTTTCAGGTATTCTGCATATTACGTTAAACAAAAAATATCAATGGCGACTAATCATTTTTTGGATCTCGTGATCTGTCCTTACTTGTTGATTCAGAAGTAAGTAACTAGGAGCAATATGTAATATTACACCGCGCCCCGCTGGGGTATCCAGCCGAACGCACCCCGCGGGGGGGGTGAAGTCTGGCCCCTCCGTATTCTGAACCAATAAACCGTATAGCGAGACCACATACGGCATAATCGAAGGTTAATCATTGATACCATCCAAAGCATACGTTGCAATTTTCTAATAAGTCACATTCAGTCCAAGTCAGTAAAAGGTCATGGGAGATATTTAGTTGTTGTGCTATATTTTCTATCCAAGCCATTAATGTAACTAATTGAGCACAAAGAGCTCTCAAGTATAATGAACTCCTGCATTAACAAAAAAGTGAATTTTAAGCAAAGTTCAAGGTATATCGTCACAAAAGGTCACTGATGAATGGTCACGAAAGGCCATCGACCAGTTTTATGGGTTGTTTTACACGTGCTATCGATATGGAAGCCATTTTGACAATCTGACACCACAAAGGCAGTCATATGAAGTCAAATTGTGAAATGAAATTTTTAACACAAAATACATTAGTCCAGTTTTCTCAGAAAAACAGCTGTGTTTTTGTTTGTCTCTATGGTCAAAAAAGGTAAAAAACTATTTGTAAAAATAACGTCATGAGTTACTTACACTTGGAAGTCATCAAGTCATCAATGCAGAATGCTTTGAAATTTGGTTGTTTTGTTGAATTATTTCTACATATATCCCGGGTTTTTGGAACTTCATTGAAAAATGGCAAATCCTACGTTTCCGTCTAAAATATACATATATTTGTCTGTAAATATTTTTGTTATTTATATATCTAACAATGAAACCATTCTAAAAAGTTCTTTACTTGTCTCCATTGAAGATTTCCGATTATATATTTAGATTGTTGTCCAATGTCTAGTTCGGTCGAGTGTTTTTAGGTTTCGCATATTTAGTTAAAAATATCAATGGCGATCTAATCAATTTTTGGATCTCTATCTGTCTTACTTGTTTGATTCAAGAAGAAGTAACAGGAGCAATGTATATTAACCCGCGCCCCTGCTGGGGTACCAGCCACGCGCCCCGCTGGGCGGGGGGGGCCAGATTCTCCCCTCGTTACTTCTGAACAATAACCGTACGAGACGCACAATATCGGCAATCGAAAGGTCTCATTGATACGACCCAAAGCATACTGTGATTTTTTTTTTTAATAAGGCAATGTCAGTCAAGGTCAGTAAAATCAAAATGGGAGATATTTTAGTTGTTGGCATCTTTTCCATACAAAGCCTTAGATTGTAACTAATTGAAGCACAAAGGCTTCAAGGTTAATGAACTCCTCATTAATCAAAAGTGAAATTTTAAGCAAAGGTCAAGGTCAATATCGGGTCACAAAAGGTCACTGATGGCAAGTGGTCTACGAAATCTATGCGACATATGTTTTATGGGTTGTTTTACACGTGTAATTCGATAGTGGAAGCCATTTTGACAATCTGACACTACAAAAGGTCTAAGTCAGGTCATATGAGGTCAAATTGTGAAATGGAAATTTTGTAACACAAAATACTATTTTATAGTCCAGTTTTGTCTAAAAAAACAGCTGTGATATTTGTTTGACTCTATCTGATCAAAAAAGGTCAAAAAGTTATTTGAAAAAATAACGTAATGAGTTACTTACATTTGAGTAGTCATAAATCAGTCAAAAATTCAGATATTGCTTTCAAATTTGGTTTGGGTTTTGTTGACATTTAGTTCTCTTATATATATATTCCGGTTTTTAAAATATTTTCGAAATTTTTGGTTTTCTGAGAATTTTCCTGCAAAAAATCATTTTTTGAATTTTTAGGTGTCAAAAACTCAACATTGTGAGAATCCGAGATTGCCATTTAGAAGACAATGCAATTTCCCACCTTTTGATGTTTTATTTTTGTATTTGCTTCACACCTCTATTTTCTACGATTTTTCAAACATTCATCGTTATTACACCAAAAATGGCATGACATGACGTCATCAAAAGGTCATTTTCTTCCAAAGTTATTGATAACTTTCGTCGATTTTTTTGGAGAAGACGTCAAATTGATGTAGGATAAGGTACTGCAAGTTTCACGTCGGCATCCGCCATGGTTTTTTGAGTTATTGAGAAAATCCGGGAGGCGGGGTGGGCAGATTATGCCCCCCCCCCAGCGGGGCGCGGGTTAAGCGTTGTTTTAAGTAAAATTTCCTTTTTGCAGATTCATGTGTGGACGACAGCGGCGACGATCCAGACTTCGTGCCTGACGAACTGGATTCGGACGAAGAAGTTCCGCCGTCGATAGCATCTGCCGATAGTGGAGAAATACCACTTCTTCCGGGACTGATGTTCTCCGCTGCACCAATCGACGCATCCATGGTTGAGGGGACGAGCGCGGGGATGTCCAGCAGGGCAGTAGGTTGTCCTGTAGCCCAAACCGCGAATACTAAAAGACGCCGTGTGTGGGATAGGCGGAATTTTTGTGTTTTTTGTGAACGACCACAGGCAAAAATTTCGCGTCATCTCCAACAGAAACATGTAAATGAGATAAAAGTGCAGATGGCAATGACTCACAAAAAGGGTTCCGCCGAGAAGCGAAAAGCTCTGGAAAAACTCAGGAAAGAAGGCAACTACCTTAACAATATAGCAGTGAGATCGGGAAAGAAGAAAGGAGAGTTAGTGCCTGTAACGGTCGTGGCACAAGATCGGGACGAGTTCCGCTTGCGTGCGAAACACTGCAAGGTTCTTCCTCCGTGGACACTGTGGCGTCCACATAGAAAGTGTGCACCGTCCGGAGTGGCAGAGTACCAGGCAGCGCCAGACCACAATGCCTCCACCGTTGGACTTCGGGAAAACTCGAAAAAGTGATGAATCCCTATGACATGGATACCGGTCACTTCCTGCAAAACTCAAACAAACAATCCTATTGTTTGGGGAAGGCATCTGTACAAAGCTCGGATGCGAGGGTAAAGACATCCAAAACATAAGAAACAGGATGCGGGAGCTTGGGAGGCTCTTGGAGGTATTGAGAAAGTGCAGCCCAGAAGCAGAGTTGCAAGACTTCATCACGCCGAAGCGTTTTTCAGAGCTCACTAGTGGCGTTCGTGAGGTGTGTGGATTCAAGGAAGCATCAAACAAGTACGACACTCCATCCTTAGCTCTGAAGCTAGGGCATAGTATGAAGGGGTGCGCAGATCAGGTCCTGGCACAACAAATCCAAGCCGGCCAGGATACGTCTCAGACGAGACAGTTTCTGGAACTGTACGAATTACAGTGGTCGAAACAGGTGTCCCGACATGCTCTGGGAACCCTAGAAGAGGCCAAGTGGAACAGGGTCGAAGCCATACCGGTGGCAACGGAAATTCAAGCGATGCATGCTTTCTTGGAACGCGAAACAAAAGAAAGCATCAGAAAACTCACGGAACAACCGTCACCGGAACACTACAGAGAACTGGCGGAGCTGGTGTTGACATCCGTCATCATGTTTAACCGCCGACGGCAGGGCGAAGCGTCAACGATGACTGTGGAGGCATTTTTAAAAGCTTCTGCGTCAGGAACTGAGGACCATCCAGAGGTGGCCGCGGCACTCAGCGATTTCGAGAGACATCTGGCGAGTAGTCTCCTAAGGGTCGTCGTGCGGGGAAAGAAAGGGAGGGGAGTCCCCATGCTCTTCACAGACGACATGCGTTCGAGAGTCGACTTACTGATCAGGATGCGGGAAACTGTTGGCGTGGGGTCGTCACCTTACGTGTTTGTGAACAGCCTATCCAGAGATCATAGACCCCTCAGAGGGTGTGACTGCCTGCGAAAATTTGCCCGTGCGAGTGGTATTACGAACCCTCATACGGTAACTTCTACCAAACTCAGAAAACACATCGCCACGATGTCCCAGGTCCTAAACCTGAAGGAAAATGAGCTCGATCTCCTCGCTACTTTCTTGGGTCACGATATCAGAGTACACAGGGGTGTTTATCGCATGCCCGAAGCCACCACCCAACTCGCTATGGTAAGCAAACTTCTGATGGCGTCCGAGAAAGGTCTCGGCAAATGGCGGGGTAAAAGTTTGGAGGAGATCGAACTGACTGATATTCCAGACATTGAAGAGTCTTCAGATTCAGATGCTGATGAGCATCTCACGCATGATGAAAACAATCCAAGTTCAGGCACGGAGCCCAACGAAGAAGCCCAACCAAGCTCAGGCACGCAGTCCGACGGAAGAGGAGATGGTGTCACGGAGCCTCACCGCTCGGAGAAAGCAAAGAAGCGTTGGTCCAAAGGCGAGAACGAGGCGATTGATCGACACTTCGGAAGCTTTGTGAGTCGTCTGAAGGTTCCCGGTAAGGCAGATTGCACTAGGGTGCTGGCGATAGATCGTGCCCTCTCTGAGAGGTCCTGGAAAGATGTGAAGAACTGCGTGTATAACCGCATACAGAGGCTCAGACGAGTGGGCCGTTAAGACATACGGCAGGAACGAGTGGATCAATACGTTTACTTTACGTCCCCTGTGTGGGCGAGGATGTTGTCTTTCAGTGGTGGCGATGATCGGACAGCTTTTCAGGATGACTTGTTCGGTGGCGTTTTCGCTTTCTGAGTGAGGGCTCATAATAAAACGCGCGTGTTTTATTTGTGTTTTTGTCTGGATGCAAACCTCGCGACTATGATCAGTGTACGACAGAGAAGTATGATAGGGGATGTTATTAGTCAAGGCCGTATAAGAGAGGTGGAATCATCCGGGCATTTTAATGTTCCATTTTCTCAACACTAGCGTGACGTCACTGGGGGAGTCGTAGCGTGCCGTCACTGTTAAGTGTTACGACGGAGTCGGCCACCGCTCGGACCACATCCCAGAACAGCTACATTAAAAAATGGTAGTTCATTGTAGTATCCTAGATCAAGCCGTTTCGGCCCTCATGTTTTCAGCGCCTGCGATCAGTGGCTGTGAGCGTATTCCAGGCCATCAGAGGCGGTGTGCGTGTGAACACGTTTAATTCTCGCATCACAATTTTTGCCGTCTTTTCCGAAATTGCCGATCCGGCCGGGTAGAGTTCGGCATCTGCACATCGACCAACAATGCGCATTATAATGGTAGGACTAGGAAGGTACCCACAATAGGCCTAATACCCTAAAGACGCGGGTTTGAGCTTGCCTGTTCCTCGGTCAACACACAAAACTGTGGTAAAGTAGGAGGTAGGATCATAGAAATTAATTATTTGTCCGTGAAAAATTGCGTGTATATTTTTTTGGCCTTTCGGTTATAAAAGAAAAGTCATGGAAATTAAATCTTTTAAAAAAGGCTCAAATTTTGGTGAGCAAAAAATCCGCTCTTGAAAAGTGAATTTTTTTAAAAAAAAAATATTTGCCTTTTCTTGGAGGCAATAATTACCTGTCTAAAAACGATTCGTGTTGTTGGATATACACGTCTTTGGTGCCCAGAAGCATCGGTTCCATCATCTTGTTAAATTTTTTGAAATTTGGGAAATTTTAATCTACGTAAAAATTGTCCATCATTCACAAAGCTTAAAATTCGTGTAAAATGTCAAAGCAAATGCACAATTTTCCTGAAATCGGCTGTTCCGGAGCATGTTAAAGCTGGGATAAATTGAGATAAAGTATCGGTAATGAATGTATATTTTTTAAGTGTTGACCAGATATAAACTGTAAGCACTAAAGCCCGAAATCATGGATGAGGGGGGTCCAACCACACCGGCTGTCTTAAAGGCCCACACATCTGTGCTGCTCCCTGTTCGCATCCCTTTGAGATTTGCTACATCAGCCAACAGGGCTAGAGATCCTGGGTGTTGGTGGATGGGGGGGGGTCACGACCCCCTGCCCCTGATGTTAAGAACTTGGGGCGGGGGTCCAATAGAAAATAAAAACTGGGGCCTCTTTATCAAAAGAAAGCGGAGGGTCATTGGTCAAAATGGGCCCTACACATGCCAAAATGGATTGTTTTTTAACCAAGCTAGCCGTCTTCAAGTTGGCATGGGTGATCCATGTCGACTTAAGAAGATCTGAGGGAGACCTCGGTCGGCCAGAGGCCCCTCGGTCATCTTGAGATAGCACTTAGCGGGCCTGTGAAGGCCCAGCGTCTGCCTGGGGCTCACAGGTTTTCCTGAGGGGCCATAGTCGGCCTAAGGGGCCCACGGTCGGCTTAAGGCCCACGGTCGGCACGGTCGGCCCACGGTCGGCATATTTAGGAGTATTTAACAACTTAATATGTGTATAAATTAGCAAATTTTGTTTCTAAGGCAATTTTTAAATTCCTAAGGCGCGCAGCATTATACAATTGTCATTCGGATATTTTCCTGTTAATATCAAGATTTGAATATTGGGCTACGCGGGACCCCGTGTTGTGGGATAGTGGTCGAACCACACTTTTTGGTAAGGTCAACGGCCATGGCCTTGGATCATGTAATGAACGTCTGTGTTACATGTTGGCCAAAGATCGACAGTGTAGCCTACTGACACCTGATTCGACTTGTCACTGGAGAACTTCTCTACAGCGAAGTCCTAAATTCTGCAAAAAAATCTTCTATGTGAACATGTCGATGAATCAATAAGAGCTGGTACAAAACGTGGCCAGCACAAGAAGAAGCATGATTTGGAGGATATTGTCAAGATGCTGGTACTGTGTGATAGGAGTACTCTTCCTAAGTTTGTAGCACTTGATATCGCAAAGCTAGCCGGGCCTATCTCGATCGACTGCATTGGATTGTCAGCTTTTTTCTACATACCGCGCAAGCAAGCAGCTGCAGGATGTGGAATTGGCGAATTTGAAAGGATTGATGGTGCAGAAAATTCCTGACAGTAACGGCCGAGACTGTCAAAAAGAGTTGAAGTGGGGCTTTCGTCTCTAACGCAACAGAAGCCCTTACGACGTCTGCTACTTTGCACAGCAAGCGAAATCCCGATGCTTTTTTCTCCTGTCGGGCGTCAATTCCCTGACCAAACACTGAGCTAGCGTTGGTCACGCGGGTAGCGGGCCTGTGCAAGGAGATTCCGTCTAGAAGACTGGTCCCAGCACCTCAGAAGGTCGGTCCGCAACGCTGCTGCTGAACCTGACGCCACGGAGTGGAGTATCGCCAATCGGAGGAAGCGAGCGAAGGCCCCCACTCCAAGGAAGCCCGCCACTGATGCTGCTCCGAGTGCCTCGCCCCACACTGCAGTGGGTCCTCAGCAGGCGACGGTCAGCGACAAGGGCAAGACGGTGATCGGGCTCCAGGACCAACCGGGCTGCAATTAAGGCCGGTAGCTGCCGTGAAGCGTCTCTCCATCTTCATGTCTCGACTGCCGCCTGGTACCGGTGAGGTTGCTATCAAAGAGTATGTGATGGAGCAGACGGGCGCTGATGAGGTAACTGCGATTCAGCTTAAGACTAAATATGACAGCTATGAGTCTTATCGCCTGGACATTGTGAACCCATCTAGTGATAACGTCTTAGACCCAGGGCTTTGGGCACAGGGCCTGGTGGTGCGTCGCTTCTTTTTGAGACGACAGCCGTCGGACAGTG
>VOPJ01010977.1:0-32965 GCA_014673585.1 Semibalanus balanoides
ACTTGATGTAATCCCAAAAGTTTGATATCGATCCGTTAGAAACTGTGGTCATGGCACGACCGCAAACTGGTAGCGGTAGGTGGGGTCACTTGACCTGACCAGCAAAATGCAATCCTAAAATTGATGAAGATCGCAAATAATTAGGGCTACAAAATGGCAATCTCGGATTTTTAAATTTTCTGTTTTTTGGCCTTCAAAATTAAAAAAGGAAAATGACTATAAAATCAAAATTTTCAAAGATATTTAAAATAAGATGTGTGAGAGAACTACATGCAACAAACTTACATACCAAATTTTGAAGTGATGTCTTTATTTTTGACTGAGTGATCGCATTTACAGTGCTGGTAACTCGTGACTTCATATTTTGAAATTGCATTTTTTTTGTCTTTTGTTGACAAGATACAGAAAATTAAATTACAGCACTGTATTTCTGAGACAAAACTGGTCTAGAAACATGCCTTTTTGGTTTATATTTATCAATTTAAAAAAATGCAATTTTCGGACCTTACTTTGACCTTAACTTGACCTTTACGTCATATATATGAAGTTTGGTGATCAAATGAGTATCACTATCGCCTTCCACGCGTAAAATGAACCATAAAACATGCGTTGCATAACTTTCGTAGATATTTTGCGCATAAGTAAACATTTTGTGACTGCTTGATTTAGATTTATCAATATTAATTTCGATCATACGGAAGTTATTATAGTTTTAACTAGAGCACTTTGGGTGATATGGTTGAATCGAAGGCTTTGGATGGAAAGTATGGCTCATACACGAACAAACATTTATTTTGACCTTTGACCTGACACGTGACCTCAAATTGAAATTTTCGAACACGCTTTAGATTTGTCTCAACGAGCGCTTTCGAATGCTGCATTGCACGTCTCGCTGCGATCATTGGTTCGGAAGATAACCAGGGGGCGTTTAACGCCCTCCCCCAGTCAATGGTGTTCAGATCCAATATCTCTTAAACAAACACCGATATCGTCACCAAACTTTCAGTACATCTCACATCAATTTGACACATGCTGTCAGAATAAAAAGATAAGGCTATGATAGGTCAACCAGGAATGACGTCAGAGTGACGTCATGTTCTGCGTTTTTAGTAGAAAAATAAGGTTTTGCGGGAAACGCTGTCGAAAGTACAGTTTAAAAGATAAACTCAATTGATATATTCCAAATGACAGATAATAAACTGAGCTATCAAACAGCAATCTCAGATTTTCACAATTTTCTGAAAATCAAAATTGGGAGAAATGCATTTTTTTTGTTTTTACAAATAAAAAAAGAATATATATGTTTGAGAAGAGTCTAATGAATATGTGTAGCAAGTTTGAAGTCGATATCTTTAATGACGGACTTATAATTTTCCAAAGCCAAAATTCGACCACCTCTACAGCATAACTAATAATACTATACATTCAAATTGCATTTCCGTTTTTTGCTTTTTACTTTTATTTGTATGGAGAAAGAAAAAAGCAATGTTCGAAGGTAATTTTTCGCGTTCTAGTCGAAAAAACATAAACATGTGTTACAACTCCTAATGACCGTAATCTGCAGCTTGACTCGGATACCTTGCAGGGAAAAAAAACCCTTTAAAAACCCCGCACAGTCAAAAACTATCTTATAGCGTAGTTCATGAATTTTGTAATTAGGTTATTAGTTGCCTTATTATTTAACTGCTACACGAATCAATACCCTGAACTGTGATAAACCACATATCGTGATCTAACATATCGCAATTGGTTGCGCTGAGAAGCAATATCCATCCACTCTGGCTTTGTGACACGGTCAACATTTTGAGTATTTGACTGGATTAGAACCTTAGGATTGAGGCACCGGTCACACTTATTATTCTTATTTTTTTAAGAATTTATATTAATTTAATTTCCATAAGAAATTAATTTGGACACATTGTTATTGATATTATGCGTTCACTTAGTTTTTACTTCATGATAATCTAGAAATTCGTTAAATAAATATATCCTAAGAGTAACAGAGAGCGGCTAAATTCAAGATCGACCGCACCCATTAGACGATAACTCTGTACACTTAACTGGTGTCGTTTGAAAGACTCAGCGTCTAGTAAACGCGCGGGTTAAACAAGACGTTAGAGAAACGACGCCCCGGCGTATGCCCTATGTGTCGACAGCGCCGACAGGTGGTAATTGCAAATGAAGTCTAGTGTCGGGGCCTGATACAAAGGACAGGCAAAATATCATAGTCTCAAGACGAAAGTCTTGAGTCAAAATATATATAATCAATAGCTCGGAACTAACTAGGTATCGTGAGCTCCGTTTACTCCAGAACTAGTCACGGTCTGAATGGAATGTGTTCCAACACTTGTATGAGTTCTTATGTTAGCAACGCCACATCAAGGTTCGATAATTAGATATTACGCTGCACGTTGATGCAAGGAGCGCTTCTTGTGCTCACTAATCTCGGAGTAAAAATCCCAAAATCTCATGAGGTTACCAGCGAACGTCACTACATCCGGCACTTACCTTCGGACGGTAAACCACTATACTTAGACTCTCAACAGTAAGCAGTCAACTCAGGCCGAGCACTCGAGTGTCGCGCGTTCGAGGTTCCGGGCGAAATGGTTATCGTCAGGTTCTAGTAATCTAAACAGGGGCGCTGAGACATGCGACGGGCCGTGGCAGGCCCATAAAAGGCTAAAGAAAAAATATATATATATTTCGTCATTAGTGACGTCACAGAGGGTCACAACGAAGCGTCATAACCACTTTGTTACAACGTGAAGCGATGAAACAAACACCAATGTGTAGACCATTGTACCGTCTCTAAAATGCATGTGAAAATGTATGTTTTAATGCAATATTTCGCCGTTAAAATCCGCCTGTAATATACACATTGCCTATTTTATCATATTTCCTTCATTTCACCGCCGTAGCGTCAAAACCAAAGGGTGCTAAACGATAAAAATGATGTAGCTGTAAAGCGCAATCAAATCCATATAATACCCACCCAAAATTATCGTCCGCTCCTGTAGCTCAGTGGGAGAGCGCTGGTCTTCTGACCTATCCCAGTAGTGGCACCTGGTGAGTCGCTTGGCTCGCGATTGCTTCGACTGGGTAAATGGCTGCGCGGTGGCATCGGCGCACTCAAGCCAGGTGACGTACAGCGAGCGGGCGGATCGTGTCAGAATGTCGGCGCACGTCAAAACTTCGTCTCTAAATTCTGCCGTCAACAGGAATTGCGCGATCGGTGGTGAGGTCAGGACCAGCGCAACATGCTCTGCTTAGCGCGGGTTCTGACCTCGGAAAGTCATCCATACAAAACATTCGGACTAAATTTATAAAAAATGTATTTTTGCCTACAGATATGAAGCTTATAATTGCAAATGTAAAATAACGCTAGTCGCTACAAAACCTATTTAGTTCAAAGTATCGATTTAGTTCGGACTTCGGATCTATTTAGGTACGACGGCAAAACAAAACATAGCGAAAACAATTCAAAAGCATGCTCCGCACTAAACGAACCTCCGTTGGGCGGATGATATATTGACGCGGGTTTATTCGGGCTCGCGCGTCCTTCGCCGTTTAAGGCGTCTTACTGGTGTTAAAATTCCCCCCCCCCCCAAATAGGGTGGGAGCAGAAGAAGCCGAGGATTATGGTGGTCCGGCCCATCCCCTGGTTCTCTCCCGCCCCCTCCCGGTGGCGCGCCCCTGCACAAACGGTTACTTTTCGCTCGCAAATCTAAACACGGATTTATCCAAGCTGGGCTGGACGGTGGCTTGGATACATATCTACTACTGGTGGTCTGATGGCGGCGACTGAGAATCAGCTTCGTACATTGCTGTAGGCGCTTTGTATTTTTGCACCATTCTGCTATTAGTTGTATTTATGCTAACGTGACCAGGTGCCGAGCCTTGTCTCTCATCCGTTAGTGATATACCGTGACCTGACTCCCACCTGTGACTGGTATACCGTGACCTGACTCCCACTCGTGACTGATATACCGTGACCTGACTCCCACCTGTGACTGGTATACCGTGGACTGACTCCCATCCGTGACTGGTATACCGTGACCTGACTCCCACCTGTGACTGGTATACCGTGACCTGACTCCCACCTGTGACTGTATTTTACCTTGACCGACTCCACCCTGTGACTGGTATACCGTGGCCGACTGCCCACCCGTACTGTATACCTGACCTGACTCCCACCCGTGACTGGCATACCGTGGAGCCTGACTCCCACCTGTGACTATGTATACCGATGTACCTGGACTCCCACCTGGACTGGTAATGACCTGACCGACTCCACCTGTGAACTGGTATACTGTGAGTCTGATCCCACCTGTGACTGGTATACCGTACTGATCCCACCCGTGAACTGGATATACCGTGACCTGACTCCCACCTGTGACTAAGTATTACCGTACCTGAACTCCCATCCTGTGACTGGTATACCGTGAACCTGACTCCCACCTTGACTGGTAACTTGACTGATTGCCCTCTGTGACTGTGTATACCGGGAACTGACTTCCCATCCGTGACTGGATATAGCTCGGGACCGCGACTCCCACCTGTGACTGTTACCTGACCTTACTCCACCGTTACTGATATACCAGTGACCTGTTTCCTCACCCGACTGATGTATACCGACGACTCCCACACCCCCGTGACTGGTATGCCTGACCTGACTCCCACCAGTGACGTATTACCGTGACCTGATCCCACCTGACTGGTAGTACCGTGAGGGACTGACTCCACCTGTGACTGATATACCGGACCTGACTCTCCACGTGGACTGGCGTGTTACCGTGACCTGATCATCCCTACCTGTGACTGGTAATACCGTATCCTCGAGCTAGCGCCACCTGTGAGCTGGTACCTGACCTGACTCCACCGGTGACTGGTATACCCGGGACCTGACTCCACACCCTGTACTGTATGGCCGTGACCTGACTCCCATCCGTGACTAGTATACCGGACGGCGACTCCCATCCGTGACTGAGTTTGCTATATACCGTCTGGCGCTGACTCCCACCGTGCTGTATAACCGTGACCGGACTCCCACCTGTGACTGGTATACCGTGACCGGACTCCCATCCGTGACTGGTATACCGTGACCTGACTCCCATCCGTGACTAGTATACCGCGACCTGACTCCCACCCGTGACTGATACCCTTTTTTACAAGTTGCCATGGTCATACCTCGGGAAACTCGGGGTCATGATTGGCTTCAACACGTATATAATTGATGTATCTAACATATCAGACACTTCCCATAATCATAACATATATACTTCTTTCTCTGCGCTCGCTCAAATAAACCCCATTTCCCATTGCTTTAACATTACGTGAATATTTATTGCCCTTCTCGCTATGTGGCGCTAGCGTCCCAGGGGGGCACGGCCGGCCGCCCGCCCGGCCTATGGGAGTAGTTTGTCTAGTTCTATTATAGGCCAATGGTTTGACTATATCAGACATGTTTCATAAACATGTCTGATATAGTCAGAACCTGATTCTCTGTAGCGGGTATTCGTCAGCCACCCGGGCCCGGAAGTCGCCGCTATCATCTGGCTGTCCGCTACGCCCTGTGCCGTGTCCCTGTGGCGTCTCTGCCACTGGCACGCTCTACCCCCGTCCTCTGGACTGGCGGCCTGTGACCGTGTCTCCGACACTGACGTCCCCTCCGCCACGTCCTCTCTGTGTGCAGGTGGCCGTGTCGAACGTGCTGGTCGTGCTGCCGTCGTACGTCACCCACCTAGGCTACAGCCGTCAGCAGGCGTCGCTGCTGCTGTCTGTGTTCGCCGGCAGCGACCTGGTGGGCCGGGTGGGCGGCGCGGCGCTCTCCGACCTGCAGCTGCTGCCGCGCCGCTGCTACCTGCTGGCCTGCTACCTGCTGAGCGGTGCAGCGCTGGCCGCCCTGCCGACCGCCGCCGCTGCCGGCCTCTACATCGCCGTCTGTCTGACCGTGGCGCTGGCCGGCCTCGGCACTGGCGGCGTCATGGGACTCTACTCGGTGATGCTGATCGAGTACCTGGGTCTGGAGCGGCTCAGCTCCTCATATGGCCTGAGCGTGTGTCTGAGCGGGCTGACGCTGCTGGGCGGACCGCCGCTGGTGGGTCTGCTCCGCCAGGCGGCACCCAGTCCGCACCTGGTGATCTACCTGCTGGCGTCGCTGCCGTTCCTGGCGGCCGCCGTGTGGCTGGCCATGCCGTACGCCCAGCAGCGTGTCAAGAGACAGGAGGCGACCCGCTGCGCCGCCGTGCTGCTGTAGTCGGAGCACCGGCTGGTCGGGGGTGGCAGGAGGACGCCCAGCAGCGTGTCAAGAGACAGGAGGCGACCCGCTGCGCCGCCGTGCTGCTCTAGTCGGAGGTCGGGGTGGCATGAGGACGGCCGCAGCGTGTGAAGAGACAGGAGGCGACCCGCTGCGCCGCCGTGCTGCTCTAGTCGGAGCGGTCGGGGGTGGCAGGAGGACGGCCGCAGCTGGTGAAGAGACAGGAGGCGGCCCGCTGCGCCGCCGTGCTGCTCTAGTCGGAGCGGTCGGCTGGTCGGGGGTGGCAGGAGGACGGCCGCAGCTGGTGTGGTGGCCGTGTGTGACGACTTAGGTAGACTGTCTCCAGTTGCGGCCGTCGTCTGCCGTGAAGCAGATGATCTCAGACATGAGCCGGCCGTGCAGCAGCAGCAGCAGTGGTTTGATAGTGTGCTCGTCCATGTGTGGACCGTTGAGTCAGAGCGTATCGCACTGGCGACCATATGCGAAGCGTGATATTAGCTGCATGCCGTTTTCTTGCACTGCAAAGCTTCTGCTTCGAATAGGAGCAATGTGCAATCACTGCGTGACAATTACAGTATGATGATCACCACCGAGTGGACTAGGATGACGTGCACCGGTAGTTTCATATCCAGGATCTCAGTGGTGAACTCATTGTGACTCATGCCACTCGCAGGTGGGGCATTCAGCGATTATTTCGACATTTTGTAATCCCAAGATACACCCCATCTTCTCACCTTTTTGTGCAATAATTTGTATGTAGATGATTCTGGGTCCCGAATTCAGCTGTGGAAATATAAGGTCGATCTGACCTCAGGTTAGTTCGAGATAATGCCTGCTGCATTTTGCAGGTCACGTTGCAGAGGTATTTTTGGAGGTCGAAAGAGTGCATTTGACATACCCAAATGGCAAAAATACTTGTATGGCTGAGTTCACAATGAAACGATTTTGTTTTGCATGACCTTGAATGACCTTGACCACGTGACCTTTTTTCAGTGACCTCGTGTGACCTCGGGTACACCTCTAATTTCAATTTTTCAACTCTCAAAATACTTGTCAATATCTTGTCTAATAATGCATCAAATAAAAAAGGTTCGTTTTTCCTCTAATTTTCATAATTTCTATCTAGATACGTGCGTGTTTTCGAATGACCCCCAAGGGGGAGGGGTAACGGGCAAATATCTGCCAAGCTATGGGAACAATTTGGATGGGGTTCACCATTTGATCTGTCGTGGTCTAAGACGGTGCCGTATATAATTTTATACACTTTGGTCTAATCTGAGTGGACCAAATTGAACCAAAACCACCCAAACCACCAAACATCGTTTCAGACGACATTATGCTCCGAACTTATGGGACCGATGTGGGCAGTATCTTCACCATTCGATCCGTTGTGGTTCAAAACGTTGTGGATAAGTGTTTTATCTACTTTTGTTTAATCTAAGTGGACAAAATTAGACCAAAAATGTCCAAAATCGTTGCACACGACGTCATTCTCAGACCCTATTAAACTGATTTGGACAAGATTGTCACCATTCGATCCGGCTGATCCAAAACATTCGCCGTGTTGAGTTTGACCGAGTTGGAATCAGATTTAGTACCCAATTGACCGAAACCAACAAAACTGGTGGTTTTGGTCCGATTTGGTCCACTTAAATTAGACCAAATTCGATTTAATTCAATACGACCCTGTTTTGGAACAAGCTAGATAAAAATTGAAGATCGTGTCCAAATCGGTCCCATGGTTCGGAGCATGACGTTATCTGCAACGATTTTTGGCGTTTTTTGGTCTAATTTGGTCCACTTAAATTGAATCAAAGTAGATAAAACTGTCTACCTCAACGTTTTGAACCACGCCGGATCGAATGGTTAAGATTCCGCCCAAATCTGTACATTTGTTTCTGAACACGGCGTCATCTGCAACTATTTGTGGCGTTTTTGGTCTAATTTGGTTCACTTAGATTGAATCGAAGTAGATAAAACTGTCTACTACAACGTTTTGAATCACGTCGGATCGATTGGTGAAGACACCGTTCAAGTCGGTCCCATAGGTTCTGAGCATGACGTCTGCAACGATTTTTTTCGTTTTTGGTCTAATTTGGTCCACTAAGATTGAACCAAAGTAGATACAACTCTCTACCTCAACGTTTTGAACCACGCCGGATCGAGTGGTGAAGATTCCGCCCAAATTGGTTTCTTAGGTTCGGAGCATGATGTCGTCTGCAACGATTGTTGGTGGTTTGGGTGGTTTTGGTCCAATTTGGTCCACTTAGATTGGACCAAAATGTATAAATTTATATTTGTCACCGTTTTAGACCACGCCAGATCAAATGGTGAAGACCCCGTCCAAATTGTTACTATAGCTTGTCAGATATTTGCCCATTACCCCTCCCCCTTGGGGTAATTCGAAAACACGCATGTATATAGATAAAAAATATGGAAATTAGAGGAAAAACGCACCTTTTTTTATCTGTTGCATTGTTAGACAAGACATTGACAAGTATTGTGAGAGGTGAAAAATTGAAATCAGAGGTGTACCCGAGGTCACACGAGGTCACCGAAAAAGGTCACAACGTGGTCAAGGTCATTCAAGGTCACGCAAAAAATCATCAGAAAACAACTTTGTTTCATTGTGAACTCAGCCATGCAAGTATTTTTGACATTTGGGTAAGTCAAATGTACTCTTTCGGCCTCCAAAAATACCTCTGCAACGTGACCCTGCAAAATGCCCGAGGCTATAACTTGATAACCTCAGGTCAGATCGAGCTAATATTTCTACAGCTGAATTCAGGACCCAAGATAACCATATACACTATTTTAGAACACAAAGTGAGAGATGAGGGTGTTTTCGACTTGTCGAAATGTCGTGGAATGCACCAGGTATTTGCAATGCATGTCGTTTGGTTTCAAGAAACCGATGTTTGTGTAAAGGACTATTTTGTTTTTGTTATTGTGAGGGATTGTACGAGACCAAACCTGTATGCCAGGCTTCTACTTAATCGACTCAGCCAGAATGAGACATTAGCCAACGCCAACAGCTTACGTGAAGATTGTTATTTAGTTGCTGATAGTCTCACCAGTATGTTCTTTGCGATCTATAGGAATGCGACACGTACAAAAGATCAACTTACTAGCTGCATCGTCGCCACTTCTTTCGCCATGTTTTGCCCTTGCCAGTGTGGAGGATTTATGAGAACGAAGCCGATGGCGCCTGAAGTTTGTTTTGTCTTCTTCCCATAATTTCGCTTTACGCTCGCAGCCGAAGTCCCGTCTGATGCGACAGTCAAGACTCCGCCGCCCAGGGTCTCGGGATCATCGTGTACCAATCTCTTTGTACCGACCAACCCAGTCCGTATTGAATCTGTACCGACCAATCTAGTCCGCTGGATCTGTACTGGCCAATCCAGTCAGTTGTATCTGTACCCGTCAATCTAGTCAGTTGTATCTGTACCGGTGAATCTAGTCAGATGGGTCTGTACCGACCAATTTTGCCAGTTGGATTTGTGCCGGCCAATCTAAGTCAGTGGGAGTGGCTGGTCCGACCCTCGGTGAGCGCCATCTGGCCGTTATGGATGGCCGTCAGCAGCCTGTTTGCTGTGCACGTTCTCCTGTGTCCGCGTATCACACGTCCGTTCTGTCCGCATCGCTCGCACAGCAGACGGCCGAATCTCACTCGTCGACGACGGGGTACTCTGCGAGTACCGCCGCGTTCTGTGCTGCCCCCTTACGGAGCTGTGACCATGAAGCGGCGACCGTTTCGTGTTGCTGGAAGTCGCCCGTCGTGCACTGCTCGGTATCCGAGTACACTGGCACGCGATTTAGAGTGGATCGATGTGACACCAATGACTGATTTATTTGCATGTTACATATAACAGACGGCCGCGGCATTATGTAGCGTTTTCTACCAGCAGACAAACTACGGACAAGCGGATGCGGAATGTTCGACTGCGGCTGTACGCCAGCCGCGCTCTCTCGGACATATCATATACACATATATAACATTGATTAAACATATTCACTCTGTACACACGCGTACATTCCCACCCAGCCCCACTCGCTCCAACAGATCACTGGCGCGACGCGCGCTGCCGCGCTCTCCACAGTAAAATCAACCTCCGCCACAATTAGTCTTCACTACGCGCTCGGTGTGGTGGCCGAGCGCTGCCTGCCGGCCGTCCCGGGCACATCGGGTGGTACTGGCGCCATCAGCCCTGCCTGCCACACCACACCGTGTGCGGGGGACTGTGCGGGGTCCTGACCGGCGTCAGGTCGGTGTTCGCTGAGGGAGCCGGTGCTGCTCCGGCCGCGCTGCGATCATTGCACGGACCAGAGTGGAACGATCACCAGACCAGCTTTTGCCTAGGCGGCAGCTTACCCAAATTTTTACTTGCAGATAATAACTGCAATGATAACAATCGGGCTCAGTAATTCAACATGGATAAAGCAAGCTGCTGTAGACAAAGCAAAATAAGCATATTATGGGCAGTCACAACCAGCTTGCTAAAAAATTGAAAAATGCGAACTGAAAACAATTAGCTAAGCACATACCAGATGCAGATCAATTCGCATGGCAGCAGGCAGACAGCGACAAACTAGAACTCTCTTGTCGCCAGATGCAGCTCAGTAATGTAGGGAGACTCACCTGAAGGATGCCGACGATGAGACCGAACAGTCCGATAGCCGAGCCGAAGATCTCGACGATCAGAATCCTGACGAACAGCGAGGCCTCCGCGGCATCAGCCAGAGCCGCTCCAGAGCCTGCACAGGAAGTGACGGTCACACAACTGGACGCACTGCACAGTGCACACAGATCGGCACGTACACAATATACATCCTATAGTACCTCACCATCTCATGCACAACCATGACGGGCAAGTCAAGGTCACAATTAGTGCAGTGCATCATAAAGCATACAATGTACGTGAGTATGAATATGTTGCACGCCTAAATAAATAAGTAAATACATACTTACCCTTGTTGAGAACCATGACAGGAGCGATGACTGACAGATTTAGTTAATGTTAGATAGGATAAGATAATATAGTTCAGTTGATACAGCACTTCGCCAACCAAGCTGACCGCTTTGACTTCGGAATATGTCGCGAAGCTTAGTGCCAGGTTTCTAGCTAGGCTGCCATCAGCTATCAGTACATTCGTGTGCCAGCTGACTGGCTCAGTGTCAAGATAGACACGAACGAGGGACGGCCCGTCGGGTTCGTTTCGTTCAACGTACCGACAGTTCCGACGCAGATGCCGCAGGCCAGGTTCACGAAGCCGACGGTGACGCCCGACCAGAAGATCAGATGCGCCGAGTAGATGTTGTTCTCCAGGATCAACGGGTTAGTCTCCACCTTCGCCAGATCGTATTTCTGCCGAAGAAAGCTGAAATGTGTCGGACACTTCACCATGTACGTGAACTGCTGATATCCAAATACACGAGTGGTTCTTCATGGTATGCATTCTTCCGCTATGATCGGGAGTCGGGACATAAGCGTACCCAAGGGGGAAGGGGTGGCAAACAGGGTAACAGCCCACCCCTGAAGGTCCGTACGTGCCCCTTTGGCAATTGACCGTATGTCCCGTTTTGGAAATAGGGCCCTTCGAACACCATGTGATACCATGGACACGTAGGTGCGTAAATCATCCATGGAGGGTCGGCCGGGGATCCTGGAAGGTCGGCTGGTCTCCTCGAGGATCAACCGGGGCACCTACATGGTCGACCGGGCCCTTGGAAGGCCCATATGGGGATTGATGGATAAACGACCAGGGCCCCTAGAGAGTCGACTGGACCCGTCGAAATTTGTTCAGGCCCCTAAAAGGCCCATTATAAACCCAGGGCCTAACCTACCTACTCCCAAATTATAATCTCACCGGATTTAGCCCACTTTGTTTAGTTGAGGCCCCATTTTTAACTTTGTTATTTTTATTTGCCTAAAATTGTCATCTGTGGGCCCCAGGGGTGGATACAAGGAGGCCTCTTGCGCCACTCAGGAACCCCTGAGACAATGAAAAAAACTATGTCGGCCAGGGGCCCCCGGGTAGTGGTACTGAGTACAGGGGGCCCCCATGTGCCAGACGGGGGTCCCCGGTATAAAAAGGGGCCCCGCGGCTCGTGCCCGTCAGGGGCCCCTGGGACTATCATAAACTCCTTTGTCGGTCAGGTCCCCTGATAATGATGATTGGGGTTTAAGGGCGGGCCGACAACAAAGGTCACATGCCGCCCCTGGGTAGTGATATTGAACACAGGGGTCACATGCTCGTCAGTTACCTTACCTTATCACTATCGGGAATTTGGAAGGCCACTGGGCCTGTGGGGTCCCGATCTCAAACGAGCTCTAGGACTTAGACTATTTGGTCTTAGTCTGGGGTGACGAAGGTTGCTGTTGTTGTTGTTTGTTGCCCCATTAACTAAAAATGAGTAAGTACAGAACCCCGAATGACAGGCGAGGAGTCCCTACCTAACCCCAAAATGTAAAACTTTCGGATTTGGCAAGCTATATTTTGAGTGGGCACCATTTTCAATTCAACTTTTACACATTTTGTCTGCCCTCTGAGGGTCGGCCGGGGATCCTTGAGGGTTGGCTAATCCTCTCCAGGGTTGAACGGGGGCAAAAAAGGGTCGACAAGGGCCCTTGGAAGGTCGATCTGGGACTTCATCGATAAACATTGAACAACCAAGACATTGAGAGCATCGACTGGATAGTGCATCAGTACACGATATAGGGCCTGTGCCCGCGATAGTCGGTACTCCCACAAAAACTCGCCGTATTTGGCCAGCCTGGAAAAATACGGCGAGTTATTGTGGATTGGGGCCCCTGATCGAAAAAAGTAAATGAAAATATGTCCGTTTAGCCAAAATATAGAGCCAAATCCGGTGACTTTTTGGTGGGGGTATCGTATGTCCCCGATCCAAAATTGCCCCACCCACTCCTGGAGTGAATACAGTGTGCACCACTGGATCGGGAAGACCTAAACGGCCCTTTAACCTCGTAGCCATTCCAAGCCCTGCACAGTACGAATTCCACAGTTTCCATTGATTTGTGACATATTTTCCTCTCTTTTACCCCACCTCGGTCACACTGGCGACTTACGTCGATCATGCCAGAGAGGACGATGGCCACGATCAGGCCGTAGATGGCCACCGCCTCACAGAAGATGATGGACACCAGGTTCTTGGTCTTGATGCGCGGCGCCCGCACACCGGCGCCCATAACCGTCACGCCAGTCGTGAAGATGCCACTGATGCACACACGCAGGGAGACAAATGATAGCACGTTAGCCGACAGTGCCACATACCATCGCCCACACACAAATGACGAGACAACGCCACACAACCGGATTGTTTGCGCTGCCAGCAATGACAGTGAACAGCACTAATGTACACATGACAAAAGCAAAAGTCGCTGGAATGCGCCAGAAACAGGCTGGATTCGAGAACTGTTTCAGTAATGGCTGCTGAACTATTTCGGGACATATTTTGTCAAGGCTTACACAGCCATGGATTAAATGTCCTACACCATGTGCCCTTACAGTGATTCACTTTTTTAACCCGGCAGTCACTGGGGTATTTTCTGTAACACGAGTCACTGGGGGGGGGCTTTTTTAGCCACCCTTGTATCTTCGGAACCAATTAGACGATCAAGCTGAATCAAACGGCAATGGATATCCCAGGAAATTTAATCGACGGATTTTTTTTTGCCCTAGAGGTCAGTGATGACGTCACAGGTCAGGTCAAAGGTCAAAATCTAGCCGTTCTAGTTTACATCTAGTTTAAAGACCATATTTTCCATTCAAAGCATTTGGTTGCAAACCATGATCCCACCAAGAGTGCTCTCAAATGAATGACACACATCCAAGTTAGCTAATTGGGGATTTTTGGCAAAATGTCAAGGTCAAGGTCAGGTCACATAAGGTCACTATTGCCCCAAAAATTATGCGGAAAGTCATGCCAAACAACATGTTGTTACATTTCCCATTTTACGTGTAGAACTCGAAATGTGATACTTATTTTTACCACCTGACTTAATGTACGTGACGCTAAAGGTCAAGGTAAGGTCAAATCAGGTCACACAAGGTGCAAATTTAAAATTGGATTAATACAAATAATCAGTAATTTTTTCAAGACCGGGTTTTGTCTCAGAAATACAGTGCTGCTCTTTGATTTGTTTGTATCTGGTCTAAAAGTGACAAACAAAATTAAATTTTCAAAAATTGGACGTCACTCAAGTTACCCATATCTTGATGTCATCACTCAGTCAAAAATACAGATATCATTTTGAAATTCGTGTGGTGTTGAATATGTATAGTTATTTTACATATATTCCGCGTTAATATTTTTTTTTCATTTTTTCACCACGCCAAAAAATGATTTTTTTTTTAAGTTTAAAAAACACTTTTTCAAAAATCGAGATTGCCATGTTATGTAGCCTTGCACATTTCATCTTCTCAGGTTTTCGGGATTCCATTTTGTCTGTAAATTTTGCGCAACTGTACGGTCTCCTTCAAAGTTTATCTGATTTGATGATGGATTGATGATTGGGTTTTCGGGCAGACCGACAACCAGAACGGTCACATGGCCGCCCAAAAAAGTATCTGATTTATGCTGTCAAAATTCGTGCTGTAGTGACTCACTTAACTAAGCTTTATTCTTAAAAAAAAAAATGCAAAGGGTGTGAAAAAGATGCCCGGCCAGGTGCTAGAAGTTTGGCGTTGATAGCTGCATTATTTCGTGCGATATTCCAGATATTCCTCAGGGGGGCTACCCCCTCCCCCAGTTACTCGCGGGTTAAGAGACAATGGAACTAGATGACCATTGAAATAACTAAGATTCAAGTCTTAAATGTCCATGAATCATGATGAACATAAGTTCCATTGAACAGCCATCATAATTCATATCGCCAAAATAATATGACACTTCTACAGACGTTGCAATATTGAACAGCACACCTTCGGCTGGCGTGCTGGGCAGCTCACCGAGTGTGTATTAGCAGTCTGTATGTGTGTGTGTCTGTATGTGTGAGTGCGTTTGTGTGTGGGGGGTGACGGGCACTTACAGGGCAGCTCCGACGACAGAGAGCGACACGGCCAGGCCGACGCCAGTGGCGGACCACATGTACGGCGAGGTGTTGGTCAGGAACCTGCAGCAGAGAGGGGAACTCTCAGTCACAGAGCACACAGACTGACCTCTCAGCTGAGTCATACATGGACCAGACAGACACTGGGACACGGCAGGCGCTCACGGCCGTCTGACCTCTCAGCACACAGACTGACCTCTCAGCTGAGTCATACATGGACCAGACAGACACTGGGACACGGCAGGCGCTCACGGCCGTCGTGCACCGTGTAGGCTATCAATTGTGATGCAAAAGCTTTATCAGGAAACAAGATCATTCATAACATCCAATAAGAAGGACTGTAACATTTCATCAAAGAATGCAATGCTATTCTGAATACACTTGCTGATAACTATGAGCCTAAAAATGGATGTAAGTGTCAGTATAAACAATTTTCTGAAATTGTCATGCAATGAAACTTTAAATTGAATCAAAACTAGGATATGTACATTCAATTAGGAACAACTCACCATCCAATGTCAATTCGCTCTCCCTGTCCAGTCAGAATATAGTAAAGAGCTGAAAATGAACATAGAACATAGGTTCACTCAACAATGGAAATTACAATATGCACATCATGTGACATTTCCCCATACACTGTCGTTGACAATCAATCAATAGCTAATGTGACAACAAATAAACAGCAAATCTCAGCAAAAAACTATACTTAATCATAATTACACAAAATAATAACTAAACATATTCCCATGCTTTGCTGACTATGCATTATGTCCAGCATGTCTGTAAACCTTGCCTGTTGAAATAATTGTGCCCTTACATTAATGCTAAAAACAATCAGCATTGACACATTAGCAGTTACAAGTGGAACTCCATAGGCAAGTGTTTGAATTACTGTGCTTACCAATGACAGTGAGGACGAATAGGTAGAGACCACCAGCTGAGTACATATAGGCCCCATAGTACCCCATTTTGAAGTACTATTTTGTCCTGTGAACAAAGAAAAGAGCACTGTCAGAACACCAACACTTATTCACACTCTACATTTGTTTCACTGCACTGTTTGTGTGACAAAAGACACGTCATTGTTATAGTCAGATTTGCATCCTCAGAATGACTACTGTATTTCTCCTGCACTGGGTGACTTTCTTTGGTCAATTGTTTTAAGCATAAGTCAGCAAAGGTCAATTATTGTGGTGGCACCAATAATGAGGTGAAAAGGCAAAACATACACTAGTGTCCAAAAATATACTAGTGTCCAAAATATAATTTTTCCTTGGGAGCCAGAGTGGCAAATTCAATGAAAAATGTCATAAGAGAGAAAAATTATGTAGAAAATGGTCAGAAATAATTTTTGTTTTGAATATGAAAGCAGTAGTTTTGGTTGAAATCATGTATATTCTGTCGAATTTGTCAGAATCGATATTACAATTCATCATTTGAGAGTGGAAAATCCACTCCTGAAATTGGGAGTGAGAGTGGAGAATCATTCACATATCACTAATAATAATTTGAGAATGCAAAATTCAGCCCTAAAATGTGGACTAAGAGTAAAAAATATTCCCAATTGGATGTCATGACCACCCAAATAGATAAATTTTGGGACAGCTACAGCAGAGCATTAAATATAGGTATGTTGGCCCATTGGGGGGTGCCAGGACAGACCCACATAAAAGTATGATGAAACCATAAATACAAAATAATAATATGTCCAATAATGGCATTGCTTGCCAATGGTAAACTCTTTCCAAGGCCAATATGGATGCCCACTGGGCACATCTCTGGTATCATATATTCAGATACCATCAAACGGGGTGATTAGACAGGGGGTGATATGATATGCCCCGGGTGACTTTGATAGGCCTCACACTGCGGAAGTGAATTGCATACTAGTCTCAGCTTCTGGGACCTCAGGCCTTCTTGAGGACCCCTCATGCAAAAGGGCTTCCTGTTCAGCCTTAGAGGCCCTTAGGCTGGCTAGGGCACTCAGGACCTCTGTCAACTTCTTTGGAGGGCCTCTTACAAATTTATGTGGGAGCAAAATAATGTGTTTAAAGAGGAGGTTTTGTAGCACCTCAAAGAAGTGGACCTCCTGGAAAGGTGAAGACATTTATTGGGAATGTGTGACAAGTGGTACATCTTGGTGAATTCAAACCAAAATGAATGACAAAACGCAGAGGTAGAAGTGTTTGTGATTGCCTGTAATAAAACAGGGTAGCTATGGTCTGGGAAAATGTTGACTTAAGGGGTCATGTTTGACTTTACATTGAACTAGTTTTTGTTCAAGGTGACTTAAGCTGTTTTTGCTGGAGTTGGCTGTTTTTATTTTTTTTTCCCGAGGTGTGGAAGTCATGACACTTTCTGATAGTTTTATGTTGTTATGCTATACCAGCTCATTAATTTGCTTTGACATCAACCATTGTTAAACATTAGAAGCTAGCATAGACAAACTATACTCTGCGTGTGTTTGAGGCCAATCTATGAAACAAAGCATGGATCTAAGAGGGGTTCATAGTCCACCGCCTGGGTGAGAATGAAAAATTTTGAACAAACAAAATAAAATAATAGGGGTATTTTCAATGTTTGCTATAGCACAAATAGGGTAGGAATTGTCATTTGGTATAATGAACATAGTTTGGTTCAAACTACATCCAATACTTCTGTAGCTGCAGAAAGTGTAAACAGTTTACAAGTCTTACCGCGTTGAGGGCGGCGGTCACGGTTGGGCAAAGAACAGAACAAGAGCTTACTGGTTAGGGGGTTATCTTCAGGACTTTGTGGCATTTCACAAATGATGATGGTAAGGCAAGTAACTCGAGAGTCAATTTTGAAGGTTGAAAAGCAATGATGGTTTACTTCATATACAATATTACTATTACTTATTCTCTGATCACGGAAATATTCAACATGAGTTACAGGAAATAATAACACAGCATGGTGGTGGTGAACATGGTGCTTGGTGGTGTCTTCTTGGAGCGTAAGCTTTTACTGAGTATGTGAACGGTAAATTTATGTGTGCTTAACTGCATAGATATGATATAGCAATTTTTGCTTGTGTTTTGTCTTAATTTAGTCTCATAACCAATCGGAGTTCCAGTAACCAGCCAACAATTACTTGGGCACCTGATCGGGGCAATTTGGGATATAACCACTGTGCCCGATCAGTGCCAAGCTAAATGTTGGGCCTATACACTCGGACATCCCGCTAGTTAGTTATCCCTATAATATGATCCACCATTCGATGGCAGAATGTCAACTTTAGTACAGTACAGATGGTTTCCTAAGATATTTTTACACGCTTAACTATATTTTTATTTTCAATAAATTTACTTTACCGTTCCAGTGCCTCCGCTCGTAAACGTTTGTGTTACGCATATCAGCCTGATATACAAGGTTGGAAGCTCATGTTTTTTTGGTTAATTCCAGACGTTTTTTTTACCACATGACGATATTTCGTACGCGTGCCAATTTTTTATTTTTATCGATCGGACTTCAGCATATATTGTTAGGTTTCGTCTCGATCGGACTATTGGTATATTTACTCCTTAGGATTTGCTCGATCGACTTAATGGCTATATTATTTCTTAGGTTTATTCGATGTAACTTAACTCTAGATAAGGTTAGGTTAGGGTACAAGGCATGGAAGGTCCAAGGGATGGGAGGAAGCCGTCAATTAAATTACTAGTATCTAGTGCTCAGAATGTCACCTGATGGCTAATTTGTCTGTACTGTTAATTATGACTATATATTATCTGGTTCGTCTCGATCGACTTAATGGTATATATTTCTTAGGTTTCGTTCTCGATCAGCACTTTATGGCCTATTATATTGATCTTAGGGCTTCGTCTCGATCAGGCTTTCATTGGCGTGATATATAAATCTTGGTTTCGTTCGATCGGTATATGCTTTATTATCTTAGGTTCGTTCGATCAGCTTTTGGTATATATTATTTAGGTTACGGTTAGGTTATGTTAATGTTATATGTATGGAACTGGTCTGAGTTAATTTATTTTCTATAATTCTCGAAAACTATTAAAATCTAGATTTTCTTCTGGAATTTGTCAAATAAAAAGATATTTGGGACATAAAAATCTTAGAATGTCAAGTCTCTAGGTTGGGCGACTGGAATAGTTGTTGACAGTTTGACACAGACTTGAACTGCAGAGGATTGGCGACCAAATGGCTCGCGTGGTTAATAAACGGCTGGTGATAACCACTCCTGCGTCTAAAAAATTGTAAGGTAAGAGTTATATATGTTGAAAATGGCAGAATGTCAAATAATCAATTAGTGATGAATAGTTAAAGTTTTGAAAATCTAAAAAGCAGGGGGGTCGCAGTGTTTGAACACATTGTTGCTGGGAACGGTTGTAGCATGGATTAAAATCAATCAATATGTAATACTACGGGCAAAGAGCAACACACAAAGATAATACAATTATAAGTGTATACACAAACAAGGCTCAAATCCAGAGGAGCCACACCTTGTGTGCATGTGGGCAGGCATATTTCTAGGACATTAAATCGTCCGCCAAGGTTTAAGCTGAGGATGCTACTGTAGTCCCCACGACGAAAAGGAGAAGAGGACTGGAGAAGTCAGAGGGTGGGCCATGCTGTAGGAAAATGTTACAGTTTCACAGAATACAAGCTAGGATACTACAATGTATAATGAATTATAAATGTATAAATTTATATGTTCAATTTAGTCAGCATTTAAAGCGATTGCTTACGTCAGTGTAAGTAGATGCTTACCAAAGAAGATAGGATAAGAGGCAAATGGAACGGGTTTCTTGTGAGAAGTAGATGCTTGGTTAAAATCTCCACAATGACTAATGAGGTGCGAAAAGGCAAATATTTCCCCTCAATGTACAGCCTAAAATTGCAATGCCAATGCAGTTTTAGTCCTGCCCAATAGATAATGGACGTTTACTAATTATTTTTACAGTTTAAACGAACACTCATATTTCTTTTTTAAAAATGTCCTAGAAGTAATGTGAAAACATAATAAATTACCTGCGTAAAATACCTATATACACAAATCTCAACCACAGCACGGTCCTCTCGGATTCGATTCGCTCGAGACAACCACGGGATCTAGTATACTATTCAACTCAGTAGGAAATCGATCAGAAGGAATAAACATACTAGAAAAGTTGATACTTAGCAGGAAATGTGATTGCTGATAGAAGATAAATATAATAAGTGTATAATGATTTTTAAGTTTTAAATATTTACAAAAAGATAATTTTACATTTTATGCTTTCCTTACGAAAATAACGATATACTATAATACTACACTGCATTTTGAAGCAATGCATCTTATGACTTTGAGTGCGTTCGTAGCATATCACAAAACATAATTTGCCCAAAAACTAATATATTTATCTGAAAATATTATTGAATTTGATTAATATCAACACAAAATAATAAATTATACTAACACGGTTGTTAATTCGCATATTAAATGTTAAATACGGAAGATAAAAGGAAGAAACAGCTTTTTATGACAGTATGACGAACGACCTCATATAGTCAAATATTGCGCAGCCCTTTCATTTACAGCGCAAGCAAAGTAATCAGCTGATAGGTAATGAATGATATAAAGCCTTGAACCGTGGGAAATCTGAGGATTCCAACCTGTGCACTGTTCAAGGCCGCTCTGTTCCTGTCTGGGCTTCTTTGGGTGGCGTACTACGGTTGCACTTGCAATGTTATTGAAAGAACATATTTTGTTTTGTGTACTGCTGCAATAACATGCAATAATTCGCTGGGCTGTTGCTGTCCATGTGTACCTTGACCTACGCAAGTTCACTATTTTTATCTTGATCTGTGGTTCTAAATCATAATAAATTGTCGCCGCGTGCGATGGCAATGAGTCATTGCCTTTTCGTGACATGACAGACCGAAGTTTCCTCTTGGTTTACCTTACTCTTTGTGTAGGATTCTTTCAGTTGAGGTGGTTTCAGCCCTTTCCCCAACTTTGCTGAATAAGTGGGTCAAATCTGGGATATATATATATTATTATATATATATATATATATTTTTGGTACTTTTATAGTGATTTTTTCTTAGCTCAGCCCTCCCCCTTTTCAACTTTGCTGAAGAAGCGAGGAGCTACACCCCGTCGTACCCCATGACCTATATAGGTATAGACGAACTACTCCAGCGTCTGCGCCGCCGGCATCCGTTCCGCTTGAGGGCGACACCAGCGCGCAGCGGAGAGTAAGGAGTTACCGCGGGCAATGTTTTCCTATGCGGCAGGGCGTATTTTGACAATATTGGCCTCAACTTTCAGGTTGAATATTGTTGTGCCATGTTATTCATCACGGGTATCTCTACATCCTCTCAAACCTTTTTCCCAATGCGCTAACTCACGTGGTTTTTTAGTTACAGGCCAACAAATATCGCCCCTCCGCCATAGGAAAAGCCATTCTATAGCGCAAACTCTTGCCCCTCTTGACGTCCTCTCTGCTGCGGCGCTAGTGTCGCCTAGCGGAACGGCTGCCGGGGCGGAGTAGTTCGTCTATACCTATATGGTCAATGCCTGTACCTTACTGGCCTTCAAGGATATAAAGGCCAAATGGCTGGTTCCTATTCTCTCCAAGCCAGGCCCTCCAATGGTTTAAGCCATCTCATACAGTCAGGTAAGGGAGTACCAGATGGACTCCTAGTGTGCATCACATCTGTTTTTAAGACGTGATAGATGGTGGAGCTTGCATTTGTTAGCAGGAAGTTCATTCCTTGTGTTTGAAGGTTCAGCTTTAGGAACAGGCAATTATTAAATTTACAAATTAGGTACTCCCTACAGAACAATACAAATATGCTTTTCTTTGTGCATGGAAAAAGAAATAATAAACTTTGACATGTTAATGTACCTACCTACATTCCTACGTAGTACCTAACCCATTTAGCAGGCTTAGAAAATGTTGATGGTGCACAATTGATAGTTTAGGGTAATTAAGAAATAAAATATAATACAACCATAAGACAACTCAATATTATTAATAGTATTGATAACAAATGAATCAAAGAAATGAATAATCATCTTATATGTCTATAAATTTATTCTCTTATTGATTCATAATTCAATTCAAATATATAATTAATAAATATAGAGGCTATTGGTTGTACTTTCTATTTTACATTATGAGCCTCAAAAAGCACATATGCTACGGTAATCAAGAAGCATGATTACAATGTTTTATTTAATGTGTAAGGCTAAGGGTGAGTTAAGGTTATGGTTTGGCTAGGTTATTTAGATTATGTTTATTGAAATGAATGATTGTTTAAATAAAACAAATTTTTGTTTCTGTTCATTTGGAGATTGACAAAAGCTACACATTTGACACATTTACATTTAAAACATGCACACTGCACAGTTGCCATGCAACTTATTCTGGTCAAGTTGTGAAAAGGCCAGTAAGTTAAGTAACTGTTTTATTTACTTAACATGATCGATTTGAAGAAGCAGAAGGGTTGTAGGGCATTGGAATAAGCTACCGGGGATGTTGCTACTGCAGTGTCACTTGCCTCCTTCAAAAATTAGATTAGATAAATACTATACAGAGAAGGGATTAGTTCATAAGTACTCGTGGGATTAGACTTGTTTTAGGTTGGTGGGGTGGACTGGAGGGTGAGACTGTTGGGGTTGGGGGGGGGATATGTGCAACCTCGTATGGGCCCTGGGCTCTTTGTTGCACTTCTTCCTTTTTATGTCATTATGTCTAATGATCCCATTGTAGTGTAAGCACTTCATGGATTACTGGCTTGTTTTGTTGGATTTTTTTTCTAAGATAATGAACAATTCACAGAAGTAAATGAGATTAAGAACACTAGTTACATATGAGCAATAGCCTTGCTTTTCATATCATTTGCATGTTATCAGTAAAGCTTTTAACTTTTTCTATAAAGATGTACTTAAAGGAAAGCATGATATTTTGTAGGATTTAACATTCTTAGTGAGGGACTTCATATTTGTTCATCAGACAAACTGATTGTTTTACTCATTACTCATTCACTACTTTATGATCATTGCTCATTTATATTGATATCTTAACCCGACATTGAGTGGGGGGGGGCGTTTAATGCCACTCCTGCCGTTTTTTTCATAACTCAAAAACGATGATCGCTATCAGCGTGGAACTTCAGATACCGTATTATACATCAATGCACGTCTTCTTTGCAAAATTGAAGCAATTTCGTCGATAAATTTTGGAGATACAGCGAATTTACTGACGTCACTACACGCGGTTCTTACCCCTAAATCAGCTTAACTGTAACAAACCGGACAAAGGCAACAAAATAAGCTAAAAGGCAATTCAAAGGCTGATAAAGATTGCAAATAATAAGGACTACAAAATGGCAATCTCGGATTTTTGTTGTTGTTGTTTTTGACACATTTTTTAATGTATTTTTAAAGAAAAATGACTGTTTAATCAAAATTTTAGAAATATAGAAACGGAAAGTATAGCAGAGCACTATATGCAAACAACTTAAATACCAAATTTCAAAATTATATCTCTATTTTTGACTGAGTGATCGCATTTACAGTGCTGGTAACTCATGACGTCATATTGTAAAAAAAAATTACAAGATACATAAAAATAAATGAAGCACTGTATTTATGAGACAAAACTGGTCAAGAAACTTGCCCTTTTGTTTTATATTTATCAATTTAAAAAAACTTTACTTTGACCTTAACTTGACCTTTACTTCATATACATAAAGTTTGGTGGCCAAATGAGTATCACTATCGCTTTCCATGCGTAAAATGATCCATGAAAATTGAAACATGTGTTGCATAACTTTCGTAGATATTTTGCGTATGGTGACCTTTTGTGACCTGACCTTGATCTTTGTTCTTTGCCAATAATCTCACTTTCATTCATGCGGGTTGTGTATCATACATTTAAGAGCATTTTAGATGATTATGGTCGCAATCGAAGGCTTTGGATGGAAAGTATGGCTCATACACCAAAATACATTTAATTTAACCCTTGACCGGATCGTGACCTGACATGTGACCTCAATTCGAGATTTTCGAAGGTGCCTTAGATTCGTCTGAATGAGCGCTTTCGAATGACGCATTGCGCGTCTCGCTGCGATCATTGGTCCGGGAGATAACCAGGGGGCGCTTAACGCCCCCCCCCCCCTAGTCAATGGTGTTCAGATCAGACCCCAGTTAATGCCGGGTTAATTTGCATTCATTTCATTCATATATTTTGCATTTACTCATTTAATGCTCATTACTCATTAGTCATGTGTAATGATGTGTCATGTGTAATGCTATACATAATAATGTGTGCTGTGTAATGTAGCATCCGTAGGTATATATGATAACATTGCTGTCTGCTGACAACCCAGCTCCTAGACATTCATCTGTTGTGGGTTTGGCAATGTTCATCCCCTGAACTCAACAGAAACATTGTTTGTTTTTTCATGTATGCATATCAAAGCTTTTTAGATTGCATATTTATAAACAATGCTTCTTTGATGGTATTAAGCTGGCTCCTTAAAGGAAATAGTTCACCTTGGATTTTTTCAACACGATTTGGACTATATTTTGAATACAAATTCTTTATCATAATGTCAAAAATATCGCATACATCGCGCCGAATTCAGGACGGAGTACATTATAATTTATAAAAAACTATATGCGTGCTCTACGCAACGTTCAGAACGTGGCTCCCAATAGATTCGAAGTAGTGCGTAAGATTACTCTATAGCCTCTGCCCAGGTGTGTGAGGCCCACATTCTTGACATTCCTTATTTATGGCCCACATTCCCTCGAAAAAAATATTCGGCTGGAGAGCCCTTTCAGCCCAAAAAGCTTGCAGTTAGGGGTTTTTCAACACACAGGCTACACAACTGCTATCTCAGTTCAAAACCCATGTTGAAGGTGAACTATTTCCTTTAATGGCTCCTTAATGCCAATGTCATTAAGGAGCCATTACATACTACCATGATACTTATTTTTGCAGTCCATATATTTGGAGGTCATTAGGTTGTGATGTGTGTGTACATACATGCGTGTGTGTGTGTCTGCGTGACGTATGTTTTTTTTTTTAAACAATAGAGGACATCACCACTTCTGCTTATCTACAAGCGAACTTAGCTAATTACCTTGTGTTGCCTTTCCAGCAGATTGAAACCATGGCTCCAACAGAAGAGGATCAATTTGATTTTCTATTCAAAGTCGTTCTCATTGGTGATTGTGGGGTGGGCAAAACATGTGTGGTGACTAGATTCAAGTCAGGGAACTTTATTGAAAGGCATGCAAGTACTATTGGAGTTGATTTTTCTATGAAGACGATTATGGTGGATGGGAAGAAAGTCAAGGTTAGTTTATTCTGGACTAAGTTGTATGTGTGCTCTCAAGCTTACCCACTCCCCGGTCAGCTTGTGATAATGAAACAGGAGTTTGTGATTGCTTCTCATTATCTTCTATACAGTTGTCGCTGATGTACTGGACATTTTTTCAGGAAGGATTTATGCTCACCTGGGTTCAAACTTCAACACAAGCCATTTTACTTATTGCTGAGTATGTTGTGTCCATAAGTCATCATCTCTCAATATGTCTGCTCTGTGAAGTGTTCTGATCCTATTTCAGGGATTTACTCGAATATAATATGGAACAATGGTATAAAATGGCATTTAAAATAGGATAGCCATCAAATACTTCATGCTGTGCTCCTTAATAGCAGGAGCCACTACCTTTTACAATAGTTGTGTGATAAATATCGGTATATTTAGTTTGCTTTAAGATCTTCTTGTCACCTGTGTCCTTCAACAACTGTCATGTTAGCTCACATTCGATCTGGATCTGTACACTTGCAGCTTCAAATCTGGGACACAGCTGGACAGGAGAGGTTCAGAACAATCACACAAAGCTACTATCGGTCTGCACATGGAGTCATAATCGGTGGGTTGTGTAATGTGTTTCTTCCCCTTCTTCACTTCGAGTGCCAGTTGCACAATCATTCAGTCTGTTTTGTTTTGTATATAAAAAGGAAACCTCATCAAATGGACATACATATAGCGAACTTGGCCGAGGTCTCAATGAAGGCGAATATCTCCGGATAGCTGTCCAGCAGGGAATCCATCTCCTCCACCTACATCAAATAGCAAACTGTCTCATTCGGTTTGCCTAGTTACTCAGCAGAAAAGCTGCAGAGGTCAAATACAAATATATTCGTTGTGTTCGTCTTGCAAATCACCAGTGTGGCCAAAGTCAGAGAGTTAGGGGAGGGATGCCAAAATTATGCAATGTTCCCAGATGAGATTTCATGAAATGTGGGGTGTCTAGCTAAAACACATAAAAATTATAGCATAATTGTCATGTTTTTAGACCCAGACATCTCCTACATCTCAAGATATGTGATCAAACGAGCAATTCTGGCATCCTTAATTCCCCTAAATCTGTGAATTTGGCCCCCACAAATCACCTTGTGCATTATTTACTACCTACTTTCCCTGTGATTGTCATAATCCCTCAACCCTTGGACGCCCCTGTTTTGTATCTGTCACCTGTTCGGCTGTCCGATGTCTCTGTACTGCCTGTATCGCTGCCTGACGTTCCGCTGGCCCGGCTGACGCTCCGCTGGCCCGGCTGACGCTTCCGCTGGCCCGGCTGACGCTCCGCTGGCCCGGCTGACGCTCCGCTGGCCCGGCTGACGCTCTGCTGGCCCGGCTGACGTGTCCGGTGCTGCGTCTGGCCGTGTTACAGTGTACGACGTCACGAAGCGGTCGTCGTTCACCAGCGTCAGACGCTGGATGGACGAGGTACGCCGCTACACCACGCCGAACGTCGCCGTTGTGCTCATCGGTACGTCCGGCTGCCGCTGGTGACACAGTGACCAAGGCCAGGTCAACCCCTGTGTTATCAGAAGGGCATTTATAGAACAATTATCAGAAGGGCACCTATCGAGCAATTATCAGAAGGGCACTTATAGAGCAATTATCAGAAGGTTACCTATAGAGGGATGCGATCTCGCGAACCCCATGAACTCGGAACGGAGAAGTGTTACACCTGCCCGCCTTTTACCGCATGTTTTTTGTGCGTGTATTTTGCATGTTAATATACTTGTATTTGTGTTTGAACGTCCTCATTGATACAAACCTTTGTATGGTTGAGATGGGAGTCTGGAACGTCTGATGTCGCAATGTTCAGCAGCTAACATGCCAGTCAGCTGCTGTGTGTCGGTCCGGGCTGCCGCTGCCTGTGGTCACCTCGTCCCGCTCGGCAGGCAACAAGTGCGACATGGACGACCACGAGGTGAAGCAGGAGGAGACGGATGCTCTGATGGACAGCTACCCGGAGATCTTCGCCTACATTGAGACCTCGGCCAAGGAGAACCGCAAGGTGGACGAGCCGTTCCTGCGGCTGGCCAAGGTGCTCGTGGTGAGTGGCTGAGTGCCGGCGGGACGGTGCCGCTGAACAGAGCGCCGTGTGACCCCGCCGTGGCCTGGAGCGGCTGCCGCTGTATCTGTGACCGCGCCGCGCTGGAGGGCTTGCCGGTGTGCCTGCTGACCCGCCGCGGCCTGGAGGGCTGCAGTGTGAACCTGTGACCCCGCCACGCCTGGAGGGCTGCTGAGTGACGGCCCGCGCGCCCTTGGGGGCTGCTTGTGTGACCTGTACGACCCCCGGCGCCTGGAGGGCTGCCGTGTGGACCTGTGACCGCCACGCCTGGACGGCTGCCGTCGTGACCTGTGAACCCGCCCGCTGGGAGGCTGCCGTGTGAACCTTGTGACCTCCGCCACGCCTGAAGGAGCTCCTGAGTGACGCCCGCCGCGCCTGGAGGGCTGCCGTGTGACGGCCCGCGTGGAGGCTGGCCAGGTCGACGGCCCGCGCCGCCTGGAAGGGCTGCTGAGGTACGGACCCGGTCACGCCTGGAGGGCTGCCAGGTGACGGCCCGCCGCGCCTGGAGGGCTGCCAGACGGAAGTGCCGACTGATGCTCCGATCGGGTTGATGTATTATACAATGTCCCCGTTCTTGTGTACTTTTGTTGACAGCAGTCGTTCTCCTTCTCTGTCTGTGATTTCAGGAGAATGAACATGTCTACTTAATGTCTCCCCACTACGTGAGTGTGCCCGTTTGCCGAAGTGTAGGCGAGGCCTCTGTGCATTGTCGAAGGGGTGGTGCCATTCGGTGGTATGCTTCTGCCTAGGACGTTCATACATGTGGGTTCGGAGCTTGGCGTATTCACTGTCCACTGTATATGTCCTACTGAGGCTTCGACTGACTGAGGTTATGTCCGGCTGATGCGGGTGTCTATGTCCGGCTGTCTGGGTATATGTACGGCCAGTGGTGGGCACCGCTAACCGAAAAGTTAGCTTCGCTAACCGCTAATCCGCTAACTAAAAAATGCACTTCTGCTAACGCTATACCGCTAACAAAATTAGCGGAAACTTACGCTAACTGCTAACTTTTATCATATGAATCAGCTTCAGTTTTGTAATGATTTTTTTTGCTCTTCATCCCTCAAAAACAGGCTAAGGTAGCTGCTATTTTAATGTTTTAGCCAGGGCTGGTAAAAAGTGCTATCATGATACATAAAGTGGGCGCCAGAAAATACCCTTTCAAGTTTGCTCCTGGGCCGGAAAGGCCATTCAAACTATTTCGGTCTTTCAAGACCATTGTGATGGCGAGCGAGGACTACCTTTATATGATTTTATATGATTTTTGTTGTGAAAGCGTCATTTGATGGTCAGGAATTTTAATATTATTTGCTGGGAATATGTGGCAGTGTGATCTGCTTCAGTTACAATACTCAGATCACGGGGCCACTTTTGTTTAGAAACAAAGAGTATTGGTGCATCATTTAGTTTGATATGTTGTGTTTCCAAACTTAAGAATGACCAGTTTAAGAACCGTCTTGATCAGCATTGCGGCCGTGCATCATGCCCTCACGCAGACGTTAGAAAGACTACCCAGATGCCTCGACCTGGAAACGGATACTCAAGGCCCAGGGCTTATCTGAATTCCGTAACATCTTAAGTAAGTAAGTTAAGATGAGTAAAAAGGAAACAATGTTGCATTTCCCCTCATTCCACCATTCAGTCTCCCAACTTTTGTTAAGGAACAACGTCATCCATTCAACTCCCATCTCTACTGACCAAAGAGATGCGATATTTGGAATGTGAAATTTCATCGTGGTAAGCTAGCAAGTAGTATTTTGTTACGTCGCATGCATCAAATGCTCGTAATATCCTTTCTAAGGACGTTTGCATGCTTAAAAGTTTTCAAATTGGGACATTCCAGCATATATCGCATGGCGAAGAGCGGATGGAAAAAAACACACACACTACCCAGTGGGTTTATGATGAAAAACTTGTTGTTTTCCAACCCTGTCTACCCCTCCCCTCTCTTAAATATATGAAAAACATGCAACAAACATGTATGAATTTTGTTAGCGGCCTTAAAGTTAGTGGAACTAAATTTAGCGGAAGCTAATTGATCCGCTAACGGTTTTCAAAGTTAGCGAAAACGCTAATTCTCTAAACGAAAAGTTAGTTCCGCTAATTAGCGGTTAGCGATTTAGCGGAACTGTGCCCACCACTGTGTATGGCTGATTGGGTATATATGTCCGGCGCTGATGGGATGTATAGTGTCTACTGTCTATGTCCGGCTGATTGGGGTGTCTATGTCCGACTGATGGATTTTCTCATTCCGGCTGACTTGGCATTATCTCTGGTTGATCGCTGGTGGACGTCCCTTTGGCTGGCAACTTACCTACTGGGAACTCTGCTGGGCCGCGTTAGTTAACTAGTGATTGATGAAAAAGCTTCCCTGTTTGTTCGGGAGCCCTCATTTGATGCTATGATGGAAACACTGGGCTGGTTTGGATGCAAAAACAGTCGTAATCGGACCATACAAGGTCTCCTTTTGTTCAGCTATCCTGACTAGTTGAAGGAAATAGGTCGCACTTGTGCTAACCCGTCCGCTCCCCTGGACGAGGGAACACATTAATACACACCCACATGTCATGCGATTTGCAAAATGAATTTCTTAGATACTTCATACTAATATATGCTAATGTGTCCAAACTACATAGCATTTCGTATTTATGCAATGCATAAGGCAAAAATTTTGTGTGAACGAACAGACGGACAGAAAGACTTTATTTCATTAGTAAGTTAGATTACCCATAAGGATAGGCGATGTAGTCGGGTAATGGATTAACTATGTGTGCTGGGTAATTGTCTTTTGTTTTATCGTCCTCTATATACAATTTTTGGTCGGGATCTTTGCATTGTGAGGCAGGTTGTGGATCGGTGTGAGTCAGTCTTGCTCGCCGTGTGTCCGTGTGGTCCGTGTGTCTGTGTGTCCGTGTGTCTGTGTTCCGTGTTCCCGTGTGTCCGTGTGTCCGTTTGTCAGAGTACGTAGCATATCCACTGTTGTGGATATTGCGGTGACGTATCTGTGCTCCTGTGTGACGTATCTGTGCTCCTGTGTGACGTATCTGTGGCTCCGGCTGTGTGCACGTGTATGTGCCATACTTGTGTACGTGTCTGTGTCCTGTGTGACGTGTCTGTGCCCCTGTGTGACGGTTGTGCTTTCCTGTGTGACGTGATCTGTGCTCATGGTGTGACGTGTCTGTGCTCTTCGTGTGACGTGTCTGGCTCCTGTGGGACGTGTCCTGTGCTCCTGTGTGATTCGTGTCTGCTCCTGTGTGAGTGTTCGTGGTCTGTGTGACGTGTCTGTGCTCCTGTGTGACGTGTCTGTGCTCCTGTGTGACGTGTCTGTGCTCCTGTGTATCCGTCAGAGTCAGACGCGGCTGAGCGCCGAGCCCCTGCCCTCCGGCGCTGATCCCATCAGAATCGACTCGGGTCGGCCGGTCAGCGGCGGCAGCAACTGCTGCTCCCGGTGAGCCGCGGCTAACTCACCCGAGTCTGGTGAGCCGAGTCAAACTCAGCTCACACTCAGTTGGTGAGACGTGCCGAACTCAGTTCACCCGCCACTGGTGAGCAGTGGCGATTTCAGCAGTCATTCGCTGCTGGTGTTCAGTCAGCCGTCACTGGTGAGCAGTGGCGATTTCAGCAGTCATTCGCTGCTGGTGTTCAGTCCGCCGCAGTAAGCTGATGCTTGCTGTGACGTTATTCAGCACCGCCGTCTTCTCTGTCGTTGCCGCACGGTGTGATTTGTCACCGCACTACGCTGTCCCACGCCCAGTGACTTCAGTTGTGTACGGCCAGTGTTATGGGGCGGCCGGGTGTCCATCGCTATACGACGCCAGACGGCAGCGGTCGGGTGGAGGTCCGCTGCGAGGAGTGGCCGCCTCTGAGGGGAGTTCAGCCCAGCAGCGGGGCAGGCAGCGGGGACGGAAGGGACGTAGGTAACCTAAGGAGTGAGCAGGGTAGTTAGGCGAGGAGTGGTTGGATAGTCGGACGTGGGAGGGTAGATAGTGACGTGGAAGGCAGTGTCCTGGACAGCAGGGTATGATAGAGACCCGGTGACCGGCCCCCGTGCTGACCGGATGGTGCATCGTACGGCCAGTAGCTGCTAACGGAGAGGCGCCGCGATATTTTTGTACGGCCTCTGCCCGGCTCTGTGGGGATACTGTCGGTGTCTGTTGGCCGCGACTACTTCGCTCCCATTTGGTGTGCGTCCATTCTTCACTGTCTTGCGCTGCTCTCTGTTTCGCCGGGATACTGTATGGTAGGGTTCGCTCATCCTTGCTCGCACTATTCGCCAGCTTGCGCTTTGTTGTTCCTTGACTTCCCGCGTGTTGATGTGATCTAGGTCCGTTGCCTCTCGCTCCTTAATATCCCGGTTTCACTCCCGTGTTAAACCGCTTTGCGTTTTCTCCTGTCCTGCTGTTATTCGGGTCTTCGCTGTCAGTCTGGGAGGGTGACCTGAGGGCGGCCGCCGAGAACTGTGTGCCGTGGACGATCCGTCACGTGTGTTTCGTGCACCGAGCCTGCATTAGCGAACTCATGACTTAGATATAGCCTGGTGGCGACAATAGCGACTATAGCTTTCGATCATGTCAGATTTAAAATATCGCTCGAATTCAAACAGAGTTGGATCGCGCTGAACTCCGGTATCGGCGGCCATCTCTAATGTGTCAGCTAGCATTCTACACGGTCTTCTTTAACTGATGAATTTGCTGATGGTATGTATGTACTTTTTATTTTATTTGAGCTTTTAAAGTAGTAGTCTCAGCAGCACTTATTGGTGGGCATTTTCATTTTAACGATTTGTCGAAAGGTTTCGTTTTGTTCAAAATTGTTTTGAAAGGTCTGATTCAAAAGCCACCTTTACCTAAAAGCTAGAGATTGCATTTTGTGTGGCCTAGCTATATTTAAGTCATTAGTAATATGGCGCGCTTCACTAATCCGCCGGATTCTGTTTGTGCTGCCGTTGCGTACTGTTTGTCTGAGTTGTAGCGCCTATGCCAGTATCTGATGTGAAGTAGCGTCGTACGGTTTTTATCTGGCTTGACTTGCCCGTTGTGTTGCTGGAGATGTCCCACACCGGATATTGCCGCGCGCTCTGCGTGTTTGTGGCCTCTGCGACTCAGCATTACATCGCCCGGGGACTGTGAACGCCGTCCACGCCAGTGTGACCGACTGGTGTGGCAGTGGGTGAGTGGGTACTGAGTGGGCAGTGGGTGAGTGGGTACTGAGTGGGCAGTGGGTGAG
>VOPJ01010983.1:0-32965 GCA_014673585.1 Semibalanus balanoides
TCCTCTCCCTTCCTCTCCCTTCCTCTCCCTTCCTCTCCCTTCCTCTCCCTTCCTCTCCCTCCTTCACCGCCTCACTACACTTATTCCGTCACGCGGAAACTGTCTCTCTCTCCTTCTCTCCGACAGCACCGTTTGAGCTCTGCGGCAGGAAGAGTTGGCAGCTGTCGCGCGCAGAGCGAACCGGAGCGCGGCGCGCTCTGGAGTAAACAGAACCCTCCCCCACACACGGCACACCCAGCTGTTCTAACACAGCTCCAAATGGGACACTCTGTCGGTCCCGCTTCAGATAAATCTGTGTGCTCAGAGAGGAATGCAGGAGTCGCCCGATGACCGAAGGCATGTCAGTCACGTGGTGTGCAGAATTGGGCGGCGCCGTTTCATGTGTGTGTGTGTGTGTGTGTGTGTGTGTGTGTTTGTGTGTGCATGCTTGAGTAGTGACTAGTGACACATGTTGTGGTACACAGCTATAGTTGCTTTTATCTTTGACAAATTGGCTAATTCATATTTCCGGTTGAAGCATTTTGACTTATATTCACCGCTAGCTGGGGCATTCCAGGACAGATCGACAAGCGAAAACCCTAAATTAACACCCTACATCTCAGATTTTGATGTAAGTTCGTATTGGGGTTATCTGGGGTACCAAATTGCGTTGTGCAAGTTTAAGCTCGATTGGAGTTACGGCTACAGAGTTATAGCCTCTGGCATTTTCGTGAGGTCATCTTGCATGACTTAGCCAATCAGCCAATAACTCTACAACAAATTATCAAATTCCCATAAAACCATACATTTTTCTGACTGGCAATACAGTGAGAAACATCATCCCAGTCCTAGTTTCTATTTTTGTGTGGATTAATGACGAAGTGATCTGTGACGTCTGGTGACCTGACCTTACCTTGAAACGAGCGCAGTCAAAATACTGTTGTTTTGTATTTGTATAATATACCTTGGTAAGTTGTCTTTGCACAGAAACATTTTTGGAGATAGATATTTTCTATAAATGTACTATATTGATTCTATATTGATCAAAATAACACGGTTTTCTCATTTTACCAACACAAAACGATTACTTTGTCCCATGATGGCATTTAATGCGGTTTCTGTGTCACACGAAGGTTTCAAGTTGCAATATAAGCCACTAGGAGGTTACGTTGAGTGAATGTATTTACATACGAAGTGAAATTGCTGATCAGTGACCTCTGCAAGGTCAGCCGAGCTCATCTGAGGTCACCAGCAACATTTTGCCAATACGTCTTAATATAATACAGACAGAGCCGTGAAAATAACACCACTGTCTTTTAATCGTCGATTCGCGTAGCCCGATATGCAACATGACCTACCTGCGTTACCAAATAATCTTAAATTGAGATCAAATTTTGAAGTTGACCTTAATAGGTCACTGCTAACATGTTTCGAAGCGCCTTGAAGAGAAAAACATGATGGTGTTAAAACTTCTGCTCTATGTTCAGTCATAAAAAGTTATGCACGAACATCTTGAAGTTGTTCGTTGTTCCTAGTAAAAACAGTTGTTCGTGAATTACTTTTTATGTATTAATCATAAAGCAAAACTTTTGACACCATCGTGTTTGCCTCTTCATTGCACTTTCAAATATGTTACTAATGAGCTGTTTAGGTAAACATCAAAATTTGACCTCAGGTCAAGGTCATTTTGTGGCAAAACGCGTTATTTTGAGCAATTAGAAAGTAAATTTATAGAAAATATATATCTTCAAAATTGTGTCTGTGCAAAGATAACTTATCAAAGTATATTGCAAAAATATAAAACAACATTATTTTCACTGCGCTAGTTTCAAGGTCAGGTCAGGTCACCAGAGGTCACAGGTCACTTAGTCGGAATCCACAAAAAAACTGGGACTGGGATGATGTTCCTCACTTCATGCCATTCAAAAATGTATAGTTTTCTAGGATTTTGATAATTTGTTGTGAAGTTATTGGCTGATTGGCTAAACCACGCAAGTTGACCTCACGAAAATGCCGGAGGCTATAAATCGGCAGCCGTAACTCCAATCGAGACAAAACTTGCACAGCGCAATTTGTCGCTCCAGAGAACCCATAATGTGGACTTTTATCCAAATCGGAGATGTAGGGTGTTACCTTCTTGTCGATCTGTCCTGGAATGCCCCAGCTGTCTATGCTGTGACTGCATTTTCTAACCGAACTAAAGCATCGTCCTGTTTGTAATACACGTGGTCCTTAAGTTATAAAGACAACGGCTATTCCCCGTATAAAGGTAAATAATAAGTGATATTAAAATATATCACAGTGAACCAATTCCTTCATTTTGCATTAAACACAAGATTAAGTTACTAAAAAGGAAACCTTGATTTTTACCACACTGCTGTGTGATTTAAATTTTATCTTGCATAAATCGTCTTTTACCCGCTCTGGTTGGCACAAAAAGGAGTCTCATATGCTTTAGTGAAGCCATAGTTGATGCTCCGGGAGGACCTTCTCAAGATAATATCCAACACCATCGGCCTGTCTGCCACGATAAAAACTGGTCAGTCCCCTTATCACCGTCCCTTCCTCAGCCCACGTGGCATTCCTCCCCCGTATTTGGTAGCCCGGACCGGAAAGGGCTCCCCCTGTTTCCCCACGAAACTCCCTTCTGTCTCTCTCGCCCCAAAGTTCACATTTCAGCCCCGACCCCATCGTCTACCCAGTTGTATGACCCGCTTCCCGACCTCCAGTGGTGACACAAGATGCGGGCTCCGCTGCACTGGTGCAGTGTGCGCCAGACCTCTTTACAGAGAAAGCCGCACTGAAGGCCGATCGGGGTGTAGGTGGCGCGGGGCGGCGGGATACGGGCCCAGAACGGGAGCACGGCCCGCCAGCAGCGCCCAATGTAGAACGGGGTCAGCGTACCGAGAACAATGACGTTAAATAGTGGCGCTGCGCAGCCTGCTTTCGTGGGAACAGGTGAGTTTTAGAACTAGTTGCGAATTTCTGGATGCTCTAAATTGTGTTAAGAAAAAATAAAATTGCGAACGTATGTGTTCAAATCATTTGAATTTTGCTAGCTAAAAAAGATCGCTGCAGCCAAGATAAAACGATGTAAGTTCCATATTCATATACAAATAATCTGGCAGGATGGACGTAGACGGTTTACTGTAACGTACTACAGATGACGCAAATATTCAATGAACACTTCTAAGTCGATCATTCTGGCAGTCGCCCCACCCCCGCTCTGACACCACTGGAATCTACGCGACGCCATTCAACATCCGTCCCGACCCCATTACAAATCCTCACTAACTCCGTAAAAAAACGGCAATTTTCTGCTGGCGTCTGTACAGATGGTAACCACAGGAGATCTCTGGGGGCTGATAGGTTACGCTGTACGGGGGGGGGGGGCTGCGAAGGATCGATTTTTGACCAGCAGTTCGTCTGACCTCGGCAGAAGTCTGGGTTGGCAGGCGCTGCACGGCCACAGTCGTGTGTGTGTGTAGTGTGGTGGGGGGGGGGGGGGTACACGCACCGCTGGACAACCCGAAACACGCGTACCTCATTGTCCTCTTCTAGTGAAGGGCGAAACTGGGCCAGCATAAGAGGAGAAAGCCAGGCACATGCATGGCTTACATATCCAAAGTCTGGTCTGTCTGATGTTTAACATTAACTCGACACTTCAATTACGGTTTTAACGAGTACGCTGCAGTACAGACACAACTTAGTTTCTTACCTTGAATGTCGCGATGGTGGCGACAGTAACTTGGACAGCGGCTGCTCTTAAGGTCACTTCTGCTTCAGGACGGGCAGCCAGCTCTGAAATGAAGCAAAACCGAATGTGAGCTGTCACAGACGCGTTTCAAAAGATCATGTAACGATGAATTCACACCAAAGAATACAATTTGATTACCAGGGGCAAAGGATTCAGCTAGTTTTGTTATTTGTGGCAGTGGCTTAGTTCATTAGAAGTTGACAAGAATGAACATTTAACCTAGCAATGCTCTATTCTATATTGGGACTCACTACTACGCAACGGAGCACCAGAAGACCAATAAGGCGCCATTAGTTGACGATGAACGAGCGGGTGCAAAGCAAAATATGGTGATATTGGTACGCGCACGCATTCATAAAACTGTAATATTGGGTAATAGTATGTAAATAAGTAACCTTCTGATCATGTTATATCTTAATTTAACTTGAAAACGGTATCAAAAATTACATTATTATGTTTCACTTTGCGTCATCCTCAGAATGTTCATCTCTACACGAACGAAAAACACAATTCTAGGTGCAAATGCGTGCGTCAATGCGCAAAGATCCTCACTATACAGTATACATAATAACATTATAATCCAGACCCTCTCCACAAGAGCGAAGTCGCTCGGACCCGGAGCTCCCGACATGCACTACACATAACTTCGTCAGCGACCGCTCGCAAGAACAACGTCAAATCTGTTACTATTTGGGTAATAGTATTTGGTTGCATCTTAACATTCGGATGGGATAGCAGTTCTTGCACTCGAGTTTAGAAATACTCGACTGCACGTAAAAGGGGTGTGCACGCGCGCATGTGCAGACTGCAGAGACACCCCACTCCTGACTGGGGGAGGGGGTGGCGGCTGAGAGGTCCCTAACCACACGCAAAATTTTTGCACAATCGACCCACTCGTTGCGGATTTTTCGCGAGGAAGTACTTTCTAACACTCCTCACTCCGCGCGCAATGTTAGTCACTAGAGCTGCGTAATTCTGGTCCCAGCGCTGCCGTGGCTGAAGCTGTGACTGGCCAGGCCAGCGCTGTAGGGTTAACAGTGCAGCGTCGTGACTAAAGCTGTGACTTGCCAGCTCATTCCGTGGCCGTCACCAGGCTGTGACACAAAATTTGGGATTTTCTACACCTCTAGTAGTCACCCACGTGACTCGGAACTGGTTCCAAACAGGATAGGGTGGATGCGGCTACTTAGTAAAGAATCCAGCTTGTCGATCAGACGTGCGGTTGCATAGATATGAGCTTCTCAAAAGCGTCGCCACGGGTCGGGTCTAGCCGCTCACATTCAGTTTTTTTCCTCTACTCCACGGAAGGCTGGACGAACGAGCGCAAAGCACTCGGCACTCGCTCGTAATTATTCGCCAATGAACACCGGATAACAATTTCAAACTCCATCCGCCCCGTTTGCGGAGCTCGCCGTTGCCATAAAGAAGGCCTTGACTTCCACTAGGCGTGAAGCCACCAATCAGAATCGCTAGTCATACCAAGACAGACGGCGAGGACCTGTGACGTGATCACTAGTCACCGACGCCACTCTGCGCAAGACACTCTGTAATCAATCGTGGCAGGCAGTTCAAACGGCCTGATCTGACCTTCGGCAGGCGTGCGGCGCCGTTTTTTGCAACACACCCCCTCCCGCGACCGCCGCCCCCGTGCCGACCGTGTCCGATTGGAGTGACCTCTCGCGCTCGTGGTGCCATTTGCGCCGGTTTTTGTCTTTGGCGCGGTGCTGGCGCGCGGAACGGGGTGATAATTGGCGCCAAATCACGGACCAGCGTCAATCATTTGCCGTCTGTTGGTGGTGCGGCGCGCTGCGGCGCGGCTCCGCGTGGTCTTGGCTGGAGTCGAGGCTTTTTATGGGGCGACATGACCAGCCTTCAGACGGCAAAAGAGACGGCTCCGCAGACAGTAATGGCTGGTGGAGAATTCCTGAAGTGGGTCCATACGACGGTGTCGCTGACCAACAAGTTGTAACGCGTGTGAGACTTCGGCACTACGGTGCCTGGGAGAATGCTTTTCACTCTGCTTTACTTGCCTGGCTACGGACGGTCAGCGAGCGTGAATAACGTGGGTTTCATGCAAAAGTGGTCCACATAAGCCAGTTTTCTCATGAGTTTTGTCGCTTTTGTGAACATAATTTGAACCCTTGACACTGTGGTCTGTGGGCATGGCATGATACCAGGAACAATGTCAATATCTAAGAACAACACCACCGTTTACCTGTATACATATACATACAGCCTATTCCGAATTCGAGGAATCATCTGTAGGTGACTGACAGCGATGGTGTTAAAGGTCGTTTTCCACCTGTGACATTACAGAGTCAAATGACACCCACCTACACACACATGAGACCGAGCTAGTTCTGTCAGATTATCACCTACAGCAGAGCAGAGCACAAAACCGGATAAGATGACTGAACCTCTCGCAAAGAAACACGACACGGGAATATTAGAGCTGAAAATAGCTATTTACTTTAAAATAAGTAACACAATGCTTATGCAGCATGTATAATGATAAGTGGATATGATGACGTTGGTAAATGATGGTGATGTCGCAGTCATGTTACCAATCTGTCTTCTTCTTTTGTTCGGCGTTTGACGCCCGATGATTTTTGTGATGCTTGTAGAAATCGTAAAGATTTTTTCTTATATTTTTGGTGTTATATTATATATATAATATATAATGATATATATGGCATATTAATTATACATATAATTTATTATCCTTTTATATATTTATTATATAATTATTTAATTTATTATTTATGTATTTATTTATATACACTGCAGTGACTTCTATTATATTTAATCTTGAAGATTTTACTTATGATATTCACGCTATATTGGTTTTTGTTGCGGTATATAATAGTAGAGATATAGAATCACAATAATTGTATATATTATTATTAATATATTATATATTTTGGAACGTCATAAGGTGTTATACTCAAGGAGAAAGGAAACTAAAAAAGCACCCAAGGAATACACATAACTATTCCAAACAGGCATGACGAAGATATAGCACTTGCAAAGATATGAGACACACAGACTAAGAATGGAATATATTCAGAAAAAATAACACTTTAGATGTTGATGATATTTTAATACTATTATACTAAATATGCTAATATATAGACTCCAAAATCATCATTTAGGTAATACTTGCACGGTGGTCATATCACTCAGTCATCTCACAAATAAAGCCAACTGTTTTGCATCACACCCATAAGGCATAGCTCATGCACAGCTCTAAATACTGCGTCAGGCCATGCAAACCATTCTATTTTTTTACATACAACTTTGTTCCATTACAATCCGGCGACGGACGCGCAGTGAACCCGACTGTTCTGTCCAGGCGGTACAAGCGCCGCGCCCCGGTCCGTGGCGTTTTTTACGTCGCTGACGGCGCCTGCGTGCCCCGGGCGCGGAGACACTGCAACGTTTTTCTTCCGCACCAAGACGGTAGCCGGCCTCTTGAGAGCTGCGTCGCCGCACTGGGCGTTTTTTTTTTCTTTTTTTTCAGGGCGTGGTGAGTCAAGTGGGCGAGAGAACTGCTAGACTGGAGGGTTGTGAGGAGTTTTTTTTTTTTCGTGGGCTATTCCAGACGGGAACAGACGATTCAAGTGGGAAAGAAGAGTCGGCCATCTGCACTAGAGAGGCAGCGGCGGCGGCTGAGGATATCGTGCTTGATCGACGCTTATATCCTGAAGTGGTTACCATTGACAACCATGTTCCCGCGCGCGCGTTCCACATTTAATGTATTGGATTTCATATGATTGTTTTAGAGAAGACGGTTGTAACAGTCTATACCATATTAGATTAACAAAAATCAAATGGCTGTGTTGTGTCCAGTTATAGACGCGGTCTCGGATGATTTTAATTGCTTTCTTTATCTTCCTGGTTGTATCTTTAGAGAGAGTCTCGTCAGGAAACCAGTGCTCATATTCTCCACTATTACTCAATTGCGGTCTGCATTGAGGAGTTCTTAGCCAGATACATCAATTATCAATAATCACAAAGCATCGTCCTTTATTTCTTGTGGCGCCGCAAATTTTCTGTGGGTCAAACTGCCTCTTGGCCGGAGGTTATTTCTATCCTGTTTTCCACAGAAGATTACCAACCGAGCCGGCGAGTGGTGCATTAAGCGAGGGTGTCTGGGGCGGCCAATGACAGAACCTGGATGCAGTTACGTCACATCTACAGCTGGGGAGACTAAGAGGAAGCCAACCTCCGAAGTCGTACCGGAACTGGATTCTACTAATGGAGACGGAGCAGCTGTTAGTTGAGTCGGTTCGGCGGACCATGTGCTCGAATACAATAGGTTGCCACGGCGGGGCAGTCGAGAACCGGTCCAAATCTGCCGGAGACGGAAGACACAAGAGAGAATAACATGAGAACAACGTAGAGAAGTGACGGGCGTTGGTACGATGAGAGAATACACACTCAGTTTTCGCTTTAAAGGAGATTAGCCGCAAGCCTTATCCCTGCAGAAGTTGTTTTTATGTAATGAAGGGTCTGAATAGCAGAGTGATATTTGTGTTGGTACATTTGAAACCAGCAGATGAAAGCAGATGCATGCACCACGAACTCAAACATTTACCGATGTGACTCAAACCTAACTGTATGACGAAACCGGCGGCAGCAGACGCGACAGCGTGTTGACTGGGGCCGTTTCGCACCTGGAGATAGCGTCTAATCTAGCTCGTGCTCCGTCTATCACCTGCCTGCCTCCCTCCCTCTCCCCTCCCCTCCCGTCCCCCTCCCTCCCCTCTTCCCTCCCCTCTCTTCTCCCATCTCCTCCCATCTCCCCTCACGCTTTGGACCCTGGTTCAAGTCCCGTTCCCGGTCCTATTCTATCTCAGCCCTGTCCTAACCCCGTCCTGGCCGCCTGGCCCGTCCCAGCTCGTGAACGGGACCGACTCGGGACCAGCCCAGCTCGTGAGATCCGGCCGTCCTGCTGAGCTGGCTGGCAGCCGTATCAGCCGCACGGCGCCATATGGCGGCCACTATTGAGCGAGCGGCGTCGGCCGGCTTAAGGCTGCTGGCGGCGCCGCACCGCTCCGATAACCGGTATCTGTATCCGGGCCACAAATACACGGCACTATCGGCCGACTGGAGGAGCCGCCGGCCGCAGCGCCCGGCTGCTGGCCCGGCTGGAGCTGGAGGTGGTGATGAAAGTGTGCAGTGTGTATTACCTGGGGCTGAAGCTTGCTGTGGTGCTGGGACTGGGCAACGCCATGCCAATGGACATGATAAGGAAAGGGATATAGCACTGACGTAGATGAATACGGGGTACCGTGGATGTACTTGACAGTGGGAAGAGAGAGCAAGGTTTATTTGTTAGTGACACGTCTTGGTGTCATCGTAGAATGCTGACTTGGGAGATGTAGCACATTAATGAACCGTTGAGTATTTTGGCATCGGTTTTAATTGGTGCATTGTATTGAATGCTGTTCTGACACTTGCATATTATAAATGCCTCCACTATTTTAAGCCCTCACGAACCTAGACAAGAGCTTTTGTTCCTTCGTCCTATGGGCGCCCTGACAGAGCGCCCTAGCTTATCTTTCCCGAACCTAAGCAGAATAGAGTAACAACAACTACAAAGAGTAGTTTTCTAGAAACAGTATTTTGGCGCTTCAAAATCACAGAAAAGGGTTGATTTTATTATTTGTTCGTATCATGGTCAACAAAAGTGAAATAAAAAAACATAACATTTGTACTATCATATAGTTTCTTAAAATCACTTTAAGGAGGAATCAACTCTCAGTTCAAAAAGATGAGAAGAATATTGCTTTGACATTTTGTTTGCGGTTGTAAATTGTGCTGGTATAATCAGTTATGACTCGAGTCCTATTGCTCCGGATTTTTAAACATCTTTTCAAATTTTGTATTTGTTAGGTTGATTATTTTTTCCCAAAAGAAGTTTCTGTTGTTTTGACCTTTTATTGTGAGTGGTTTAATCCCAAAATTTCCGAATTACCAAGAGAAATAATATCTGAAACGGAGAAAATGCCATTCTTGTAGTCGTAACTCCTTTTTTCGTTCTGTCTTGTTTTACTGCAACTTATTTTCTACGAATTTTTCTAAGACAATATTCACATCGAGTTATTTTCACAAACAACTACGATCACTTAAGCGCTTCATTATCTACTCGCAAACCATTTTTTTCATAATGGTTCAGATTTCTATTTTATGTGAACAAGCATAAGTATAATTGTTGGATAAAAGCTCAGCTAAACATATAAATCTCTAGAAAAGATGCACAGCTCTTTCGATAGTGTTAACAAACAGTTATTGCATAGAACTCAAAAGTCAGAGGGCTGTGAGGCCCCTTCTCACACGTAGCGCTGAGGGTTGAGATAAAATATACAATCAGCTATTGGAATAACATCGTAGTCAAGGCATTTGACTTGGATCGCAACTTACGTTTATAAAGTACTTAAACGACAATTATCCCTTTAAATCTTCTTTGTTGAACTAGCGTACATCGTCTTAAGGGTTAGTATGTTGCTGTCAACTTCTTCACCTCATAACCGATGTATCGGAGTTCCCGTGAAAATAATTAATTGATCCTTCGTGAAATTCGGCTAGTAGCAGTCCTTTCAGTGCCTGCATATTCAGACATAAATCTTCGCCATTTCTCTGAGCGCGATTGTTTGTTTCGTGCTGACAACGGAAGAGTGGAGAAAAGTTTATACTAAAAGCTTTGGTTAACGCCACCCGTTTAGTTCAATGTCAACTTTGTCTATCGGTGCTGTTTGTCGGTGCTACATGCAAGTGAAATCTATTGAAACTATGTATGCCCTTGCCCCTGATACCGGGGGAGAGGGCTATAGTAATTGCATTGGATTCCAATGCGTACAGCACCGACAGACAGAGGTAGAAACAGTGGACAGAACTTTTGCACGGACGGAACATTTACCCTAGACTGCACTACTAACCGGAATAGGACGTTTAATATCCTGCTTTGGCTTGAACTTTTTCGTGTTTTGTCTTGTCTGAAATAAAAACAAAGTTTATTTTCCTGAAAAATGTGATTAATTTCCAATATGTTGAGTGAGCATCAACGGTTATTTTTATTTCACACGTGCAATGTGCATTGTGCATAAGATTAAGGGCACATCTCCCAATCGTATGTTGTAGCCAATACATGGACCAGAACCTATGGCTCCCTGTGATGTGTTCCATATCTCACCTAAATCACTGCATCAGTGCAACACTGTTGTAATTAAATCTCAGCATTGCAGCCTGCAGTTTTCCCCAGCTCGCGCAACATTGTTCCCCTGCTCGTCCGCTCGGCCGCCTAGCCGGTTCCTTGGAGGAGGCCGGTTCACGGATAGGTAGACTGCGCCGCACCACTCCCGGGCGGACGGCACAGTATCACGAAGACGGCCGGCCGGATGGCACCGGACGCGTCGGAGAGACTCACAGACTCCAGCCGGGGAGTCTCGTATGGATGCGATCTCGCCTTCAGATGAAACACATACATAAATTCGGGCATCCATAGAGGAAATGGCGCATATGGTTCATCGCTGAACCCACTGAAAATATGCGCACCAAAACAACAACTATCATGGCTAACCCTTAGATTTCGTTTATCAGATGTGCTCTAGCCTTATCGAGCAAGCATTGCCTGACCAGCCCCAGCAAAACAGACATACGGGTCGTACCTAGACGCTCCAGGCGGCACCCAGCGGGACCGCGGCCATCAGCCGATTTAACGCGACCGGCAGACGTGAGATCGATAAAATGCGTCGGTTGGTTTCCCTGCTGGCCGCGGAATGAGGTCCGAGACAAGCCCGTGCCCGGCCGGTCCCATCGATCGACGCTGCCTCAGGGCACCAGCCGAGCCGGCCGCCGCTGGCACTGCCTCCGACCGTCCCCTCTCCGAAACAGGGCGCCGCAGACACCTTCCGTTCGGAGGGATAAAGGGGGAGTGTATGTTGCACGAGAGGCTTCCCTGCCACCGTGCGTCGGTTATCTTACTGATCTTCAGTGGTGGAGGCTTTAAGCTTTGGAAAACAGATTTGCACAAATTCCCAAGCTGAGTGTTGCAGTTTGCGATGTTTCAGATACTTCTGTTTTATTCATAGTATTTTTCTCTCACAGTAGGGTAACGAACTAAGCTGACCAGTCTAGTGAACACATGCACAGATATCTATGGATTATAACTAATCTTCTATAAATAAGTAAGAGACTATAGAACTGAGCAGCCAGATGCAAAACGTTGTAGCGGCTCGACCCATGAATGAACAATTAATCCTGTAAAGTAGATACGCATCCGACCAGATGAAAATGGTGACACAGTTACGTGACAATATGTTGTAACATTTGTCATTTAGCTAATTCTTATCCAGTTTCGACCAATCTTGTTCACAATAATTTGTATCGAAGCAGTTGAAGCAAAGCAGCGGTTGACCTGGTGTTCCTGGATGACACTCTTTGACATGTTATCTTGGAGTGCCACTGTCTTCTTACTAATGCATTTAACTATGTTGCGTAAATCATGTTTTGAGCCCCCCAAAAACAGCATTTTATTAATTTGGTCATGCCTTAAGCTCACGAAAAGTGAGCAACCTAAATTTATACCTTATGTAAAGAATCGTGTGGACAGAATACCAATACCTACCTACACAAAACAAACACCGATGCATGCAAGCTGTAAAGGCATGTATTGACCATCAAACCAGCCCCACATGAATCAGCTCACTGTACTGTCAAGCAGCCAACCACCGCGTGAAACCCGAACAAACGTGTCATCGCCCCTCTCTGACTATCTCGCCAATCAGGCGACAACCGAGGCGACGGTGTGAAAAAGCAGCACCGTCGCGCCTCCGCTGCGATGGCGGGGCCATGCCGCGCCGACCCAAACGCGTGTTATCAAAGCGCCGTCGACCAAACGACCCCCCGTCGCCGATCGATGCTTGGGCACAAAGGTACCTCCCTCGTCCCACCGCGCCGCCCGCCTCGCACGTGCCTTATAAACACTGGCGCCGCCGACGCGGAGCGCCATAGGGCGCGGGCCCCTCGTGAGGGCTTGGTCGGAGGATGACATCTAAGACAATCGGCCTCACCGCCCGAGGCACGCGGCGTGATTTTAGCACGCCCTTCGCGACATCGCTTAGCTCTTTGATGTGAGCCCTTTGGCTCATGAATGTGTGGAATAAGCAGGGGAAGGGGGCGGTAAATGTTCTGTGATGCAATGCTAGCGAGACAGTCGGAAAGCAATAAAACAGACGATAGATTAGGGGAGCAAACCACAGTAATAATACTGTATTACGACTACTAGGGTGTCTGAATCTGACTTAGTGAGTATGCACCCCTGCTAAATGGCACCGAACGATGTCCTAACGATGTTATTTTCGGTCATTTGCAGTTTTGTCGAAGGACGCTATAAAATAAAGCCATTGATGAAAAAGATGAACACAAGATTTTATCAGTTATATGACAATTATGGTAAAATCGAAACAGTTCGGAGAGTTGCTGTTGTAAGAAATCGTTTTGTAAAACACACAGAAAATTAATACTCAACGCACTGCAACAATGTACTAGATGCCACTTCAACAGTGCCTTCGAGGGGAACGGTTTGGCAGGCGGGGAAGTATCACCTAACCTGGCTGTCCGGCTGCAGAAGGTAGGCGGCGCTATCTGACATTCCGACCTCGGCACATCCAACCTGACTCCAACACGACACAGCGTGACACCAACGACACAGTCAAGTGTACAAAGACCGGCGTACCAATCACCGCACGCAGCTCACCTCTGACAGGGAATAACCGCACTCAGCACTTGCCCTCGTCATAGCAGAGCTGGGGGCAGCGCGGCACGCGCGCCCGCGGCGGCGGCGGCCCCGGCGGCGAGTCTACAGCCCCGCTCTGAACGTGCTCGCTGTCCGCGCTCAATCTGAATACCCCGACAAGCAGCCGGTCTCCAGCGCAGTTTCGCAAACATTCAGTCGCCGCCACGTCGCGACAATGCGACTATTCAGTGGTGGTTAGTCGTCAGCGCCAAGGCACTGCCTGCAGACACGTCCCGTGCAGAGTCGAGTCACGTGTCTGCAACATTTTGCGGGGCTCCGATTTCAGCGGTGCGCGTGCTTGACTTGTCGTGCAGACCCGAACCGTTCCGCCCGATTCAGAATACGACACGTCGTCATAACTCACTGGCCATCCTTTCGTTGGCCTGCGGGTAAGCGAGCGTGCGGTACCGAGTGATGTCTTGACAGGCTTCGTGTCTCGTTTATCACCATTCTCGCTAATAAACGTCACCGCAGACCTCGCTGGCCACATTTCATCGCAGCCGCAGCACATTCCACCGAACGACTTTCCTCGTACTTGCCTTTAACAGTCCACGCTGATTTCGGCGTCTCGAGGAAACCACAGGCACATAATTTGGCCCGAGGCCCAGCCCAGGCCACAAGCCCGATATATGCGCCACATATATCGAGAATTCCAGCTCGTCTCCTCGCAATCCAGACTCATCTCAGTGCGTGAATTAGCCGAGTGGTGTGACACCGCGTCGGGCACGACGGGCGGGGCGCGGTCTGACGACCCTTGATGACAGTTCCGGAGACGACGCGTCACGTCGACGCCGACGACCTGTCACATTAACGTAATAGCCCGCGGCGACGTCGTGACGCCCCCGACTAGCGGTCGGCCTTGCTGGTGATGGTGGTGGTGGGGGTTGTTACAAGGGTCAAAGTAGGGGTAATAGGCTCATCACGAGCGCCGTGATATAGAAATGGAATGGCATTAAATGACAATGTTTATCCGCTATTCCGTTGGTAAATGTACATAATCTGCAAGATATGGAAGCCATGCCTGTTTCAAGGCCAACATGAGTATTATGCGTTACTTGTGAAATCATTCATAATAAATCATCCAAGCAGTTGCGGCAAACAGCTTCTCCAGAACCACGCGTCCGAACTGTCCATCAAAGACGAGACGCTATAACGGTTTCTCTCGCGACCTCGCTCCTAACGCAGCGGCATATGACTCATTCCCACATCGCCTGTAATCCCGCACCGAGGGCAGACCTAAAGCGCCAGGGGGCGTCACTTGCGCGCTGTGACGCTTGCAGCTGCAAATAACCGACTCTCCCGCCCCTCCCACCCCCCCCCCCCCCCATCTCTCCTGCTGTGAGCGTGTCTCCTTTATGCGTCTGCCATGGAGGCCCTGGACAGCGCGGAGGAAGAGGGGAAGGGAGGGGTAGGGCCCACACATTCCCCAGCGCCGAACTGACACTGCCGGCTGTACCCTGAGATGCATTGGACTCGAAGGCTGTGCTAATAATGCACAGAAAGGTGGCCAAACCCTGTCATCGGCCGCGACAGGGATGCGCAGGACGATTATGCGAGTGAAACCAGTGGATTGGGCAGCGGTAGCTTTTGAAGTACACGGTTGTCAGCTGCTACTACCTGAACGTTAGGAAAGAATTCAATCGATCGCGTTTAAGAAGTGCAATGAAGCGCATCGCGCAAAATCAAACGTAACCATATTTCCTCTCTCCACATAGATGAATAAAAGTTGCCAAATGGTTCGAATGGCCCATTTCGAATAACTCAAATCATGATCAGAACATATGCCCATTTTGGGGGAAACGCGCGAACTTGGGTGTTACACAGTTGTTGAGTTCAGGCACATTTGATTCGGAAATGTTTGCTGTGGCCTGTGAAACATGTAAAACTCTCATTTTCAACAATGCTAACTACACTGTTGCAATCACCGATATGTTTAACTTAGTCATGAGTTGCAGTCGAACGTCATAAATGCTCCAAAAAAATGAAACTGACACAAAATAAACAAAATGCCAAACTAAAACAAGAACCATCGCCTCAACACCGATCGCTGTCCCGCTATCCGTCAAGTCCCTGCCCGCGCGGGCGGCGGCGGCGGCGGCGGCGTGCAGGGTAGCGGGGTAGAAGCCGCCCGCCTGTGACGCGCCTACATCCGCTCACTTCCTCTCTACTTCCGGTGGTAACAATGACGGCGGGCGCGGCCGAGATCGCAGCGCGCCGCGCCGCAGGTAATGGGAGGGAGCGAGAGGGAGCGAGAGAGACGACCTGGGCGGCGGCTGACACGCTTCACGGCCGGCGGCCAGAGGTCACAGGGAGGTCACGGACGGTGGCAGGCGCCCCCCCCCCCCTCCCCCGGCCCAGGGCGGAGCGGGGTGGGACGGGAGGGCTGGAGGCAGAGGGCGCTCACGGCGCCAGAGAGATGCGAGGGTCGCTAATGGAGATGAGAGGAGGGATGTCCGGGTCAAAATTGCGGAGGATTACAGGATTTGTAAACAATTCAAGTCGAAAGGTTCAAGCAGGGGTGTCATTTTCTGAAAATTATTGGGGGCCCCAATGCTAACTTTATAGATTATAATTTCATTCTTACCTTGCAACGCCATAGGCCTAATGTTAAAAAATAATTCCCCCTCCCCCCCCAAGCATACAAATCGACACCCATGGGTTCAAGTAGAATGGATATAAATCAAAAAGGATAATAGGTAAATGCAAAAAGTAAAAATAAGAGGCAAGTGAAATTAAAAATGTGAGATGTCAATACTTAAGTGGAAAAAGGGATAATAGCAATTTTCCAAATATAATCAAAATACAAAAGTCAAAGGAAAACATGAGAGTGACAAAATATGTCAACATTTCCAATGAATGTTCAGTGTATTAACAGTGGATTAACAGTGGATCAGAGGGGGCACGTGCCCCCTCCCCGTTGGGCCGACTTTCACACTAAAAACATAACGGCGACATCCCTCTTTGCGACTATTTAGGGGCTCTGCAAAATATAGTGGCCAAAATCCGGGTGATGTTTTTTTGCGCCATTTTTCGGGGGGACTTTGCCGAGGGGGCCTAGGGATGCTGTGCCCCCTTCTCTTGCCGAAGGTCTGGCTGCACCCCTGGGGATTAACAGAAAGGTAAAAATAAAATATTGATGAAGTCGAATGGACAAAATGTCGAACAGCAAAGACGGTTAAAAGCAAACAATACGAATTATTGATTCAGCATGAATTTAGTCACGCTTTCCGGTCTTTACGGAGAAGAGGCATGGCTCTTAAATATGTTAGATTGTGTGACGTTATTCAAAAGTGTGACTCAATATGCAAAATAAAGGTTCTTCTTAAAAAGACCATTTGGCAGCACTAATATTTTATATATCGTTGCTTGTAGTCACCCTAAACTCATTATGTATATACAAACTTTTAAATATTTGTTAGATTTAAACACACAAGGAGTTTCAGTTAGACGGGCTAACCTGGCATCATTGCCTGTCCAAATCAGCGCACACTCTCTTAAGCAGTCGGGTCACCCAGTCATCAATCTCTGTCAGTCAGTCGGGTCACCTGGCAATCAGTCTCAGTCTCAGTCAGTCGGGTCACCCGGCTATCAGTCTCAGTCAGTCGGGTCACCCGGCCATCAGTCTCAGTCTCAGTCAGTCGGGTCATCCGGCCATCAGTCTCAGTCTCAGTCAGTTGGATCACCCGGCCATCAGCCTCTGTCAGTCAGTTGGGTCACCCGGCCATCAGTCTCAGTCAGTCAGTCGGGTCACCCGGCCATCAGTCTCTGTCAGTCAGTCGGGTCACCCGGCCATCAGTCTCAGTCAGTCACTCGGACACCACACATCCACTCCCCCTCTCAGCCCAGCCGTTCAGCGCTGCTGTAATCAGAACAGAGGAGCCCGTGTAAAACATGCAGCGACGCTCGCTGGCGGTGGGATTAATCCAGCGTGTCCCGCGCCGCTGACACACTGATATACGCCGCCGTTATCGCCTAAGACAGTTAGAGGACCACGCCCTGTCCCGTCCACGAATAATCAATGGACGCTCTCAATCTCGGCGGCTGTCACTGCCGACAGGTCAGGCTCGGTTAGTGAAGGTAGCGCGCCGGTGAAACGGACAGCTCTGGGCTGGGGTAGGGCAGGCTGGGCTGGTTAACTGGCTGAGGAAAGAAGTAAGTGGGCCAGGGCTAGGCTGGATTGAGCTGTCAATCGATTAGAGTTTTAGAAGTGTCCGGAGACGTCAATATGCACTTTGTATAAATGTTAGACATGCCGGTATTGACACCGTTTCTGACATACTTGGATATTCGAATGTATTCAAACACGTGGGTTTAATATAAAGTGGACTTTCACTAATTGGATCGGTATTCGATGATGAGGAATTCAGGGAATTGGTCGTAGATCCTCTCCTTGTGGATTAACTTTGTATTCATATGATCAAATAACATTCGTCGAAACACCATTCAAACGCATGAGAATGGTGAATCGCTGTTATTATTAAAAAATGGCATTATTAATAAAGAACGAAACGATTATCAAATCATTCTTTTGCACCAGTTACGTTGTGAAATAAAACACTTAAATTTCAGTCTGGGGTCTATTTTTTCAGTCTGCAGTCTAATTTCAGGGAAATCAATGTCCCTGAAATTATAAATCGTGACCAATCATGTAAATCGTGGTCAATCATGTAAAATACAACACTTTCACCCTTTCGCTTGGCATTGTTCGTGTATATATATCTGTTTAGGCTTGGCAGCATTGTATTTTTTAATATTTGTATCGTTGTATTGTTTATTTATGCATGTTGTTAGATGATGGTTTGAATGCTTGTTTGTTAGTAAGGTGATACTGTGATATCATAGATAGGTGAGATGATGTCGACTATTTATGCAGACCGAAGTTTAAGTATCCTTTAGATGGTTGTGCCCGCATGAATAAAGTTCGCGGGAAAATGTCGCGCGGAAATGTGAAGAAAAAAAACGCGAGAAACAATATGCAGTCAAAACTTGTATTCTGTTTATTGCTGTTTTGGTAATGTGTAATTTCTGATGAAGAGCTGTGCCCGAAATATTAATATAGCGTTTTTTGGTACTATTATATTTTAGTTTCGAGGAAGAGGTCATAAATGATAAAACTAACTCTAATTTGAAATCAATGTCTCGTGAAATGTCTTTATAATGCTCTCACGCTTTTGGTAAAACACAGTGTGTACCTTCAAGGCGCTTGAACATCAATGCATGACTTCTTTGTCTACATAACACTGCTTGAACGCTCATATATTTTTTCGATTTCGGATTTAGTCTGACATTTCCTTGACAATTTTTGGACATATCTCGTCATGCTCGCTTCGTCTTTCGATAGCTAACGTGCAGTGACCGGCAGCCCGGCACATTCCCTAATACCTGTTATTCTTCTTCCACCCCGCGCCAGCCGACCAATGCGTCACTTTTACGCCTCAGGCGCAGTGACAGGGGTGCCTGTTGCCGAACCCCATTAACACCAACCCACACCACCATTGATTCGCCGCCCTGATCACAGACATTACCGATCTTGACCGCCCCCGGCCCATGTCAGCGGCGACAAGTTTAAATTGGCTGTCCTTCTTTGCCGCGGGCGGTGGCTGAATAATTGAGACGCTAACTGATTCTGATGAGGCGTTCCGGGCGCACGCGAGCCTCGCCCGCCGTCGCCGCCGCCGCCGCTGTTGCCTTGACGGCTGTTACTGGCTGTGGTTACACTGGTTACAAGGCACTATGTCGACAGAAGGCGGAACCCAATCACCTGACATCGATGACAGAGTCACACCCTTCGAGCCGACGAGCCACTCGTAAACTGCCGGCGACACGATGCCCGCTCGATCGCAGCCGCATTTTTCCGCGAGGTTTTATGAATACATAAAAGCGCTAGACAAAGAGATGGCCAGTAAAACGGAGGAGGCGGCGGCGGCGGGCCGCGCGCAGATTCCTTATCTGTCGCCCGGCTTTGTCTGTGGAGATTATGTTTGCTTTATGCCTGCTTTGGGCGCGCGATATTGTTGTGAGTCCCTGTTGAGCATGGCGTGCCCGGATGCAATCCGGCGCTAGCGTCGTCTGACGGCTTGACTTTGGGCACGGCGAACGCCGCGTCCAGAGCCAGAGTCAGACAGGGATGCGCTGTCGCCTCGTGCATTTAATGATAACGACGGTGTCTTGCGTGTGTCACAGCGCTGCTTGGCTCGGCCGAAGGAAGCAGAAGGGCGGAGCAGTCATCACTCACTTCTTGCCGGCTCTCAGCCTAATTAAACGAGCCCGACCCGGCCGGACTGCCTGGCCGGACCTCGGAGCTCCAATTACCAAATACGGCTGGAGCGCGGCTGAAAACAGCACGGCGCGAGCCAAGAAGTGACACAGATCTGGGGGCGTGTGCCGTGCCGCTGACTGACACACTTCTGCGGTAATCGGAGCCGGCGGAGGGAGGAATGTCGGGGCGGAAACCAATCCGGTGCCGTCGCTCCGGTCTCCCGCCCCGGCAGAAACCGAGAGACGCAGAGCGAAACCGAGAGACGCAGCGCGAAACCGAGAGACGCAGCGCGAAACCAGACACTTGATGGCCGGAGCAAAGCGGGACTGGGAGTGTTACGGTCTGGCTACGAGGTTCAGTGGTTAGATGATTCGTCATCGATTCTCCAAATATGCGGTTTGGATGATGATAGGTTTGTTACTGCTGGCTTTTCCATACACGCGGACTCTCAATGATGAAGAAATGAATCATATGATATACTTCCTCCGTAAATGAATTATTATACCCGTTGCCCTCTGATATCTTGTCCAGCAAACTTCGCATCACTGTCTTCAAATAAGGAAACTAAGCGTCACAAATTTTATATTTTGTATAAAAATAGAACCAAAGTGGTTTTCGAGAAGAACCTTCTATATTAACCATTTGGCAATGACCCCACAGGGAGTACGGCTAAAAATAGTTCATGTATTATGTATTATGTAGCCTGTTTCGTTTGAAACAGCTGTTGCGGCAGACCAGATGGTCTCGAGTGATCACATCTCCTGCGTCCCATGGGACTCCTGCGTCCCATGCACACGGGGAGCACGGGTTCGATACACTATCAAGCCATGACCTAAGAGTCCTGAGAACCACAACGAGCCTACAGTTATCTCTATTGGTACGGGCGTGGCCTTAAGGGTGATGATCAGTCAGATCCGTCAGTGCGTTGGCTAGACTGGTCGACAAGTCCTCCCACCTTCATGTCTGTTACAGCTCCGATTCCGCGTATCTTCACATTCCCCGGCCGCTGGCGCCTCTCTCCATTAGCACGCGCAGAAATCAGAGACCCTTTGATGCTGGCGTGCGCCTGCGAGTGCCATATATTCTTATATGAAGCCGAAAGACGAGCCCCGGCGGCGGTACAAATCATACGGACGGCGGCGGCGGCGCTGGCGTCCTCCCGCCGGCGGCGGAGACACGACGGCCTTAAAATAATTAGCTCGTCTTGTTTTGCACGGTCTTCCATCCACCTGAAGGGGCCTTCATTTGGCGAAGCGGCTTATTGCGCCGGTAATTGACTCGGCCGGCGACATCAGTGCGGATTAGCTGCCGCTCGCAACCCGGCGCAGCCATAATAATGCACTCCAAGGCACCGGCGTAATGACGCAAAAATGCTAAACATCTTGTTGAGCCGGCGAAGTTTGTCTCGTTGAGGCGAGTTGCCTCTCGACAAGCCCCGCCGGTCTTACGCCAGCCAGTCATCGAGCGAACTGATTAGCTGAGCTTAGTTTTTATCTTCGCGCGTCCGGCCGGCAGCGAAGACAGGCCTCAACTTTTGCTGGCCGCCAGGCGGCCGCCCCCGCCACGCGCCTCTACTCACCAAACCAGTCGTACTCTGTGAAACGTCGAACAGGCGCGCCCAGAAGCGACCAGACCCATCTCGGCCCTCCCTCCCTCCCTCTCCAGAGTAAGTACGATCCGTTCCCGCTCCTCCGTGTCTGAATGACCGAGCAGCGAGCGACCCAGGAGTGCAGCTCCGCGCGCCACGCGCCGCCCCGATGCCATCGAACTCGGCTGAGCCGTCGATTGCGCCGCCGGGTATTACGGCGCGCCCGCCGGCGTCAAATTAACATCGCTTAGGAGAGATACTAATTAGTTAAAACGTGTCGGGCCGGCGGCGCTATGGCCGAGACGTGGCCAGAATAGCATTAGAGCGCTGCCGCCGTCTGTCTTAATGCGGGCGCGGCAGGATTGGGACGATCAGCCCCGCGGGGGCGGCCCCGGCGATATGGAGACTGGAGCTGATAGGAATGGGGACGGTATAGTTGGGGACGATATGGCTCGGGTAGATATAGCTGGAAAAATATACCTGGAAGTATATAGCTCTGGGAAATATGTATGGGATTGATATACACACTACACAGTTGAAAAGTTATTCGGTGAAGGCATCGCCACGTGTAGGAGACGCCTTTGGCGATACAAATATAACGTTGAATGCACAGCATTTTCCTCAGTTTGCGCGAAACAGTGTTTTTAGAAAGAATGTTCTTTGGGAATCGTTCATGGCTATTTTTAGCTGCTCCTTAATTCCGAAGCATAATTCGTAGCATTGATATTATTGCGTTTTTTTTTGTGCGAAGACCTTATCAAGAGCTCAGAATATTTTATATTTGAAAATGAATGAATGAAACCTGCATTTGAATCGGATAAATTGAAAGTAATTATGTCATTAAACAACTTTTCAATTTATATTGTAGGCTATATCCGATGTAACAACTTAATACAGGACGTCTTAAGCAAGGACGAACAAAACGTCGTGATCAACACAATACATCACTGCGACATGCAATTAAACCGAAATATAATAATCAATGCATTTTTAATAGCGTTGTACTCATCTCTATCAAACCATGAGCATAACATCTCATACCAAGCCCAAGCACTCCAGAAACCTGTGGATATCCTGCCACTCTTCTGCTATTGACATCTGCATTGTTTGCCGTTAATTTGTGATATTATTTGCGGCCTGAATCCTCGCAGAATACGGCCGGATTCCGGTTTGTGCAGTGGGCGAACAAGGAGGCAAACAGAGCCGAAGCGAGCCTCCCACCCCGCCCCGCCCCCTCCCCTCTCATCCTCCTCTCCTTCTGTATTTGGACATGTGATTTGCAATTCGCCTCCCCAGGCCGACGCGGCGCGGGCCGCCCTATTTTCTGATTGAATTGTTGCAAGTTGCAGACGCTTCCGTAATGAAATAGCATGCACAGGCTCGGGGGAGTCGCCGGAGAGGGCAAACAATAGGGGAAGGATGCAGCGCGGGCCATTAGTATTCATGTAATGCAGCGACGAAGCTCTGCAATTCTGGGGTCGACGGCAGGCCGCGTGTCGTTCTGTCATGGCAGGCCTCTGAGATGGAGAGACAATGTGGCACGCGGTTCGGCTGGTCCGTGGCCGGCTGCAGGGTGATCCTGTTGTCAGAGAAACTGAGGCTTCATATAGACAGACACTACCTATGCAACAACGCAAACAGTGTTTGAGTCGCATGGTTTTGGATATGCTTCCTGACATTTGCTATGAATTCAACGATAAAGCCGTATAAAAAGCATTTGTTAAAGCAATACAATGCTGTTGTCGCAGCAACTAAGCATGAGTGTAAACATGCAAGCAAAACACGAATATTGACAAAGTGCTTGTATATGTGCAGCTTAGTTTGACGCATACCAATGCATTTAGTAGCTATCTCCATCACGGCGGGCAGCTTCACAATATATGCACTGTCCTTAACTACACCGCTGGCTTGTTTAATTACATCATTATAATTTCTCCCAACGGTCTTCCCCGTAGCAGCAGCAACTCTTTAAACCCTGCAGCCCAGGTGCCTTGGCTTCACCAAGTCTTGTTTTTCATATCGCAGGTGCTCGCCACCGTTCAAACGAGCCTTCCCACTCCGTCCCTGCCTGCCGTCTGAAGAAGGGGAACTTTAAACTCCCTCCTCGCCCTTTGGTGGCCTTCGTTTAAATACCCGACCCCTCGGTAAGGTTTCCGTCGACTGCAGCTGTCGCTAGGAGACAGCGGCAGGTTTCCTCAACCCCTCCCGCACCGGGCCAGCACCTTCTACAAACCAGCAGCCGCCTAAGCCGTCCGATCATCTGTTGAACATCCTCCCCGTGGGACCAGAGGTGCCCACCTGGAGAGGAAGGGACGATCTGAACGGCCAGGTGAGGAAGAATGGACGCGCGCATACCCACCTGACCAGTCGGCCGTTCCCAGGACATACCAGCCGCCTCGTGCGCCCAGCTCCCACGAACTGCGGTCTCATTAGACACACTTCATTTAATGGTCATAACGAGCAGCCCGGGGCAGCCCGGGGCAGCCTCTTCCTGCCCCCGTCACCCCCAGCCGACTTTAAATAGCATCGTGCCGGGAAAGCAGTCCTGTCCCACCTGACCGGCCACTGCGACGCACCGTCGTGATGACCTGTAATATCCGGACCTGGTGGCGGCGGGGGCGGGGGCGGCGGGGGCGGCGGCGGGGGCGGCGGCGGGGGCGGGGGCGGCGGCGGGGGCAGAGGTGAGCTGCAGCGTCCCCTCCGAGTTATCTCCAGGTGTGACGCTACCGACACGCTGCAGTGCCCATATCGATCAAGCAAACCAGTCACGGCCGCGGCTGGAGTGGTATGAAGTCATGCGGCACCGGCAGCTGGGAGTCAACTGGCGTCGGCGGAGGGCCGCGGTTGGGTCAGTAACGACTAACGACCTACGGATGAGGGCCGAGGGGTCGTGCCAGAGCCGCCGGAGTCAGTGGAGATATACCAAAGTCAGGGAGGCGTCGTACAAAAACATCCGGGGTCACAGGTTCATCACGCTGTTGTCACATATCACGACCTTATCGGAATTACAGCAGATTACATCGGAATAATAACTGAGTCAAGTTACAGTTGTAGTTACGGTTAACGTGAGCAACACAAAATGACGTCATTGGTTAATTATGTTTTTGGAAGTTCCACTGACTTCATATGTTTCATAATAGTATCAGTAGATAATTTTATGGTTGCCCTCTTTGTGGAAGAATGCTGAATAATTTCCCGACCGCACAATCCGTACAAAAAATGAGTGACCGAACGCTTTGCACGCACAGAGGAAACTAAAAACTCGAATAATTTCTCACGAAAAACGCAGCTTAACATACCATTTCCGACCCCTCTCACGCAGAGCCGATATTTATCTTGTCGATGGGAGCGGGGGTGCTCAGAGCGTGGGACGCGGCGTCGGAGGGGGCTCTGGAGGGGAAATTGACAGCCTCGGGCAGTGAACCATGACCCGCAGGTGACAGGGTTACCGTGGGGTCGCCGCCGAGGGGAAGCAGCAGCTGCGAGGGCCGCCTTTAACAGCCGGCAAGATACGGGTCTTTAACTGCTCCAGACAGCCCAGGGGCTACTCCAGGTGTGCTGTATGGTATACCGACATATCTGACGTGCCTGACCGTCCTCGCGTGGCGTCTCCAGGTGTACCAGACGGCTGCTGGACCAGTCGGCGATTTAAACGGCCCCACCTGGACTGGCGTCCCACCACCTGGAAGAGTTCCGCACGGGTCTCAACAGACGGCTGTGGCCGTTTAAAGGCCCGGTTTGAATCCTCGACGGCGGCTCAGCGGCTCGGTGGCGCGTGCCTCACAGGTGCTACGGAGCCGGCTCCGCCGAGGAGGCCGTTGACAAAGGCCACGCGCCATCTGGAGCTCGTGGCCGTTGGGCCTGGGGCGGTGCGAATGAATGGTGAGAGATTCTGAAGGAACCAGTTCAATGGCAAGAGAGGCTAGCCGTTGGACTTACGATTGTCTCCGTTTGAATTTCGGTAGCGGTACCGCTCTCCTTGGAAGAGTAAACAAAAAGGGAGGGTTCGCATGCTGGGCTGTGGGAAGTGTGTTAATCAAGAGAAGGTGATGAAGCACTTCGAGATAGAGCTCTCGCTGACCACATGGCGTTCTGGATCACTGTTGATTGCCGCATGTTTTCATTTGCGGCGGCTCCCTTTTCAGAAGAGAAACATATTCAAAAGAATATGTGATAGTTATTACTTATTACATAGATCACACTTTCTTGACAGTTAAAATCTATATTTAAATTCCTAAAATTGTTTATTACCGAGAGCCCACAAAATGAAGTATTTTGCAATTTATTACATGTTCAGACATATTGTAATGGTTCAGCTTTGTAACATTCGCGTTGTTGCACACCGTCACCAAGCAAGCGAGATAATATTGCGAGATAGCTTCTGCATAATTTGCACCTGAGGTAATAACCCATCACTCACAGAACAACCTTCTAGTACCTAAGCGTTTAGCTGCTATTTACTCGACACATGGAGCAGTCTCGTCTCAACCGCGGCTTGGGAGAGGCTCATCCCTCTTATTGTTCTGATGTCAATTCATTTGGTTTTTGACCAGTTCAGCATTTATGTCAAACAATACTGGGATTAACAAGCAAAAAATCACTGGACGCTAAGCGACAAAAAGTCTTTAAACCTTAGCCTGGCAATAAATTGCGTTGCCCATTCTGACTTCTAACTTGTGCGACAAATAACGCCATAAAACATTGCATCCAGTGCCCTATCTTTTTACCTATCAAAAATAAAGGGGGAGTAGAAATCTCACAACAGGCGCGAATTCAGCGGGCGCTTGGGGCGCCCCCTCCCCCTGAGCCGGGACTTTCCTAATGGCGCGCCCGTAGGGCGCGCCCGGAGAGCGAACTTTTTTATTGCGCCCCCCCCCTGAACGAAAATCCTGGTCCGCGCCTTCCACTCTTATCATATTCTAAGTATGTTTTGTAGCATACGCGGCGGGTGGTAAAATAAAAGTCTTACTTTCAAAAAATCAATGTTAAGTCAATTGGTCAAAGCTTTCGTCCCGCTAGGCATTTGCATTTTACAAGCTTTTTCAAACAAGGCAGTTTCCAAAACAGAGGTAGACATATGATATAAAATACCACACGGGCCGATCAGTAATGTCTAGGACCAGAGTCGTGTGGAGTTTTTCCGACCCGAGACAGAAATGTCCGAGGGTGGAAAATCCCGGACGGTCAAGGTATTGGCAGCTTCCAAGCTTTGGTGATGCCACCAAAGCGTGAAGTTTTATTTTAGCCGTTTTCACGATGGCTTATTTTGCGCGAAATGTTTTAAAACATTTTACAATGTTTTAAATGTTTTAGTATGAAAGTTTTAGTATAGGTAGCCATTCCTTAAGTACATAACTTTTGCAAACGATTTTTGTCTTGAAATGATAATTTTTAATATGTTGGTAAGAATATAGTATGTTACAAAATTGCGGTTTGGTGGTAATTAGCAAGATAAATATGCATAGGTTTAAGTTGTGATGCCTGTGAGCCTGTTGGGAATCTTCACCTACTGAAACTTTTCAGAAGACTCCGAAACATTTTAATCTCGGGCACGCTATTGGTCGCTCAACAAACCGACCTCCCCTTGATTCATAATAGACTCGCCGGCAGAGAATCATTTCTAGCGCATTATTGCACCATGCGAAGGCAGACCTGTGATCCATGACGCTGCCAGATTGAGTAATTAGTATGGCGGTGTGCTTCACTGAACGAATGGACTCTAGACGCATATATTCTTTAGAAACGGACAATTTTGTATCATAATCTTGTAAATGAGCTCATTTCATTGTTTCCATAACTCTTGAAACATAATATCGCCTAATCAAGTAATTTATTTTTTCTTGGAATATAATCGTATACTAAAACTTTCAATACTAAACTTTTTAAACATTTTAAAATGTTTTAAAACATTTCGCGCAAAATAAGCCATCGTGAAAACGGCTACTGTCTCCCTTCACTAATGCTAATGCTGTGGGAAGTACAGTAATTTCGGACAAAATTCAAACTCGATTAAACGATGAGTTAGCAATGATAAGAAAAACGCAAGCAAACCATACGAAAGCCAAATCCCATGTCTATAGATACCGGGGTCTGCTTTGACTGTGTCTTGTATGGAAACATGCTACATATGGTATTACGTGAAAGAATGCTTCCATTAATTAATTTAAAAGTTAACCTTGACCTGACTTCAGGTCAGGTCAATTTTTTATATGATCTATCTAGCTCACCAAATATGTTGTTTGATTCGCCTCGACGATAAAAAACAATGGTTAAATCGGTTTCACGCATCCTGTTTATGTCAAAAGTTATTTAGAAAAGCCAATTCGGCGAATTTGCGAATGTTTAAAATTAAATGGCTTCTGCTGAGTGCTGAGTGATGCACGGCATGACGTCATTAAAAAAACGCTACGGTGATTCTGATACAGAACTTACCACACTTAATATCAACAATTGTATTGGGATGTGTTTGGCTCAGACATATTTTCACAAATGTCTTACAAATCTTAATAAAAATATAACAAAAGTAATTTGACGTCATTTAAAGAAAAAAGATAGTAATTAATCCAAACAAACAACTGTATGTCTCAAAAATGCAAAACATGCCGATGTAGAGTTGCTGCCATATGACCGTACCTGTTTGTCTAGTTATCCTGGAAAATCCAGCAACGACCCCGGTCCTAAAGAAAACATTGATCGGCTCTGTGTGGTATTTCATAGCGATGTTTTCACTATGTTGCTGCAGAAGTTTGAAAAATGCTTTGTTTCAAATAAAATAAAATAAAACGGTAAAGATAGCCAAATATATGTTATTCAAAAGTAACCAAAACAACTTTATTTCGATAGGTACTGCATGCCCATCTAAATTTTCAAACTTTGAAAACGCTTGGTCTGTCAGACGACGTAAGCGTGACCGATCTATCCGAATAGTTAGAGTAAATACCAGCAGATTGAGGACGTCCAAGTCATCCAAATCGACGCTCACAGTGCGGTGATCAGCAGTTTAAATCCTTGGACCCCTGCGTCGTCATTCTTTTCTCAAGGTCCTTTGCTTCCAACGGTCGCCAGCCAGCGGTAGTAATCCTCAAAGCTGAATATTTCCTTCACGAGACGCGGGGCGCGTGGCAAATTCAATTCATTCGAGTTCTTCCACCGTCGGAGTTTGTCAAAGGAAGCCCCATTCTGCTCGCAGGCACTACAATCCTCTTCCTAACGGCCGGCACCCCAGACATTTAAAATTCCCAGCCCTCGCCCTGCGTAAGAAATTCCAATCGTGTGTAAAACTAGTCACTCGCTAATCGGGCAAATCGTACTTGAATCAAACTACGCTAGAAGCTGACGGTAGGAAATCGGGTCATATTCAATTTCTTAACCCAAATGTTGTAAGCATTTAAGACGACAACTATATGAAACACAGCGATTAATCATACGCGATCTGAGACCGGCATGTCCGATTATCGAGTCACATTCGGCCCAGACGGCTGAGCCCCAGAAGACGGCGGCGGTTTAGACGGCGCGTGCCACGTGCCACTCAAGGCTGATCCACAGGCTGGCTCAGTTGGCAAAAGGGCAGGTTGGTATAGCGGCAATGTGCACCGAGCAGTCATGAGATCAAATGTCGCGCATGCCTGATTTGATTTTCTAAGTTCTTCCTGATGGAATTAAAGGCTCGAAGAATGTTTGACAAGGACAAAATGACTAGCATGAATCCCTCGTTTTATATAACTTATCGGTGTAAGACTTTTCCTTTCTGCCACATAATGGTACTGTAAATAAGTAATAAATAAACTCGTTGATTCTGTCACACACATTCATAATTTAGGTATGCGAGGTCCATTGGCAATGCCATGTAATTCCATTTAACATTGAAACACTGGTATGCTTTTTTGCAAAGGTACCATGATTCTCATATATTGCTAATTTTCAAAGTCTCTGGTTGAAACAATAGGGATACTAATCCATGGATCATTTTCAAAAGAAGTGTCTGGTTGAAATATACGTCGTTCATTGCTGCCTTTTTGTCTTGAACATTCAATCAATAAAAAGATGTTATCTATTTCGCAGCAACGTAACGCCATTAATTGTTAATGGTAAGAAAAAGTGCGACAAATGCGAGTACTAATTAATTAGCACACACACTTGTACATTGTAAAACAAGCAGCTTTCCTGCTTGACCCATATTAAAGTTATTAACAATTGACATATTTCCTCCCTTCTGGGACAGACAGCGGTCCACATTGGTTGTTATTCAGGTGACTAAGTGCAATAGCCTTCAATCTTCTCACTGCAAAACGCCCTTCGTGCTAGCATGGCGGCCGTTTTGCGAATTCCCAAAGATGTGCCAACGCCAAGAAACGATCAAATTACAGGTGATATCGCAGCGCCATCTCGGTCAAAACGTAATTACCCGGTAATTAGGTGGTTGCACGGCAAGCCAGACGTTTTCTTTGTTTACGACGTATAGACCAGGATCAATACGGCCATAATCCCAGTACGGTTCATCCAAATCGAGATTATTGCAAGCCGACAGCCACACACTCTATGACCTTATATATTGAAGACTCGCCATGAATTTATTTCGTTTCGATCATTTGTGTTAGACTAGTCGGAATATGTTAAGAAAATTCCAAAGCGATGCACATCACATCAAACACGTTACGCAGTCTCTAATACCAGCGAACCCCATTTAGCTCCCTTCCGCAGTGATCAGCATCAGAAATACCAGCGCATCAACGGCCACCTGTACCAAATCAAGAGACATTGCTGACGCTGGCACAACCCTCTCCTCCGCCTAACTCCTGCGTGTTCGTACAACATATCCGCCAAAGCGTTATCACCTCGGCGAGCCTCGTATCCCCTATGGTAATGAGCTTCTCTTCCGCTGCACACCGAACTGCGTTTCATTTCCCTCCTCTGCGCCGGCCCGGTTTTTATTGCAACTCTGGCCGCAGCCGCCTCCGCCGCAGCTGCTCTCGCCAAGTGGGCTGCACGCAACCGCCTGCACACTAGGGCTCCGAGGGGCGGACGTCGGGGGACAGCCCCCTGGCGGTGACTGGGAGGAGAGGCAGCCAGCCGGCACACCAGCGACGACCGCGGGGGAGGGGAGAGTGCGGGGGGTGCAGGTCCAGGTGCCCCCGGGAGCCATGCCACCCATCATCTCGTCGGCGATCAAAACAGCAGAGCCCTCAGCTGCCTCCGCCGGCCGAATTGAGCGAGTTCCTCGATCGATTTCCGGTGGCCGCAGGGGGAAGCGTACCACTTCCGCTGCGGTTCCGACCGGCTCGGGTGGGTTCCCACGGCCGGCACCTGGCGGCAGCTGTGACCGATGTCCGCCGCGCCGGTCAGCGCGCGGCGCGCTGACACGCGGGGACCCATGGCAGATGACCGGGGGAGGGATGACGGGCTGGGATGACAGGCTGTGGTGACGCCGTGGAGGGGATGACGGGGCGGCAGTGACGCTGCTTCCGATGCCGGAAAGTGTTGGTCACTTCTGCACGTGCGCTCCCACGGTGCCGGACAGGGCACGTGTGTAGCACGGTCCTTCGGGTACAGCGCCCAAGACCCGAGCACACTTTCCAGTGGTCTTGATTTCGTTCTTGCAAATATCCGTTCGATGCTTAGTCATTTGGTTCACCACCGAGCCAGGCTGCTAAATACAATTATAGCAACTCATTTATTTGTGACCGGGATATCAATAAAACGGCAGTTGTAAAAAGATGGGAGTTTGCAAAATCAATACCACAAGTGTGACAGTGAAGCAAATAAAGTAAAATGTGATAAGACCAATCGAAGTATGAGACACATAGTGATGTAATAAGAAGTGAAAAAGGAGAAGAAGGGAAGTGGGAGATAAATTTATGAGAAAGGATGAAACTGGAAAAGGTAGTGGTTGGGAGCGTAAGTTATGCGTATCTATCACCACATATCTAGAGATGCGTGGATTCCACGTCAGTATCCATGCCAACGACAGACACGTTAGGATCCCTGCTAAAGAGCCGGGGTAATCCAATAACATCCAGCCTCAGATCGAGCTCTGCTGACAGCAGCTATAATTGAGATGGCGTGCGGCGCATCAAGGCAAGATGTTTCCCCGGGCTTCGGACGAGTCATCCGCTTCGCTTCTCACTAAACATGAAAGCATTCCGCACGAGCCTGCAGTCAGAAAGCGGCAACGAATGTAATCACTCGTTAGACGCCAGCGTGATGCGATAACAACATGAGCACAGCGTAAATAACACAGCGTGTTATAGATGTGAAACTTTAGCCGTACTTCCGTACTTAAGCCGTACTTTAGCCGTACTTTAGGTTTAGCCGTACTTTAGCCGTACTTTGGGTTCAACCGTACTTCCGCCCATGCCACTTTTATTAAGCAGGCTCCGCAATTTTGAAAATATTGCTTAGGCGTTGACGATTATTAAGCTTTGATATAAGTTCGTTATTAAACTCCGAATGCAATGATAAGTTTAGAAACATAAATTTGTCTAGACGTTCAGAAATATGCAATGGTAAAAATACAATCCTAGGATATACCTAAATTGTTCTGGTAACTTAATATATTTTTCAAGTTTAATTTTCTGATTACAAATGCAAAATGAATTAATGTACATATCAGCGATAGCTACAACAAATCTAGCCCCACATGATCTACACCAGACACTAGTTCCAGTTACAACTATCCCTTTTCCTGCCTCGGGATCGAATACACTGAAAACAAAACCAGCACGGCAATAAACCACCTCCGCCCCACCTTCAATTCTAAGAACAGCCACCTCACGCTTTCTGCGTTGACATTTCGCCGAATCGTGTTTATTTCCGGTCAATAAGGCTCCGCGGCGGTGTTTGACAATTACGGGTGCTCGCCGTCGGCGGGCCGCTGACCGCCGGCACTGCCACCACTCTGTGCAGACCTAAAAACAATCGGCGTCTCGAGCAAAAACCAGCCAATCATGCGCGCGGACAAACAGTGTCGCCGACCGACGTGTGTGATAGCCGCGCCGTGTTTTGCCGCCGGACAGACGATACAAGGCAGCGATGGGTTTATATTGAGGAATCCGCCCTGTCGCCGAGTTGGGTGGCCTCGAAAGGTGGATGGGCACGCGAGGGTTAGTGGTGTGGCAATGCCGTTCCGGCTGAAGGCGCTGTCTCGTCTTCATGTTTGCTTGGTAACTCGTAAATATGTACACAGTGGAAGTAATATTATGCCCAGAGTTTATTGGATCATCTGATAGCGGTTTAGAACTAGGTAAGGAACGCAACTTGATATCAGTGTCTACTTATTGTCAAAATTGAGAGCAAGTTTCGTAATATGAGTGAAAATATAATTATCCCTTTTGGAACGGCCGGGAGCTTCTGCAGTAACCAAACTAGAGACCCAGCCCAAACTAGAGAACAGCAAACCTAATTTGAAAATGTCAAAATTATCCACACTTGAATCTGAATTATGGTGAAAGGCAATACGTACAAAACCTATGTTCACACTACAACGCTGCTCACTAAAGCCATCCAACATATGCCAACAAATGTGTCTGAAAAAGACTGACTGCTTATCATTCAACGATTAGTCATAACTCGTTGAAATTACCCCTT
>VOPJ01010984.1:0-32966 GCA_014673585.1 Semibalanus balanoides
ACTGAGTAACGAGTAACGGAACTACTTTTATGAGTAACGGAGTAACGAGTAACGGAACTACTTTTTAGTAACGATCCCCACCTCTGGTTATTTCAATTACCTATATGTATTCCGTTTTTGTGAAAATTCGAACTTTTTGTTGTTGTTGAAAATGTCAAAAACCCTCAAAAATGTCTAGATTTCAAATTTTTTAAATTCCAGCAAATGTTTATCAAATCCGAGACAGCAGTCTGATAGAACAACTTGTTACCTGTCGTTTAGTGTGTTACAATTGAGTTTATCGTCAAAACTGTACTTTTGACAGCGTTTCCCGCAAACCCTCATTTTTCAACAAAAAACGCAGAACATGACGTCACTCTGACGTAATTTCCGGTTGACCTATCATAGCCTTATCTCTTTCCATTGGCCAGAATGTGTCAAATTGATGTGGGACAAGGTACTGAAAGTTTGGTGACAATACCGATGTTTGTTTAGGAGATATTGCAGAATAACGGGAGGGGTGCTATAAATAGCCCCGCAGTAACTCGCGGGTTAATTCGCCGTAAAACATACGCTAGAGGAGAGAACAAGCCGGACCTTAGTGTGTACCACAGCAACTGCGGGCCCTGTATGTACCTACAGTTACAAACGGGCTGACGACACGCTCCCTGACCCCCTTCCACACTCATCAACTTTATCGCTGGTGGCTGACGGCCTGTAAATTTGACCCCACGCTCCACATTTGTTAAATATACGCATAAGAAGGTCATATTGATAATCTAGGGTCTCCAGTTTTGAAACAGCTGATACAATTGCGCTCCCAACCCAAATACAATGGTGTCTTTTATACTGAAACAAGTTCAGCCGTTCCTGAACAACCGGACAGAGGCCCACGGGCTGCCTCACAGGGGCCTAGGGGGCCGCATTTCATAAGGAGGTACGTGCCTGTGCGCCCCCTTGTGTGTGCCTCTGGGCACTGCAGATTGGAATATATTATGTAAAACTTTGACTTTCATTTCATTGTTTTCATTTTTAAATACAACAAAACAGGGGCCACACCTCAGAGGGTGGCCAGTCCGCCAGTCCGCCTCTGAGCAGGAACGTAGCCAGGGAGTGGCCGCCCCCTCCCCTTGAGGCCAGGAAGCGCTTTTCGGTGAGCACAGCACGCCAAGAAAGGCCAACGAGACTGCGAAGTGCGGTATCATGGACACTATCAAAAGTCTGGAGACCACGATAAGCATGGTCTTTGGAGAGTTTAGAGCACTTCAGAGGCCTTTTAGGATCCCCGCCCAACAGGACCCTCTCCGAAAGCCAGAAGGACGTTCAAAAGGTTCCTGTTGAGGTCAGAGTCCCTCTGGCTATACCAAAAGGGTCCGTGGGCGATTCAGAAGGATCATGAACATGCCGAATGGGCCTGTTACTGTGGAGATCTGCCTTACTGCCTGCCTGGCGCCGCCTCTGTCGTGGCCGCCGCCCATGTCCGCAGGCTGGGTCTGTGCCGGGCCGGGCTCGCCGGCTGTCGGGGCCGAGCCCGCCGGCAGTTGCGTATGAGTCGCTTTGCAATACAGTTGCTCCCGCAGATAACGCGTGTGATACACCACTGGGACTCGAGCGACGGAACCAACGGAAGAGATCACAACAGTAACCAGCACAGGGGGACTCCTGGGCAGGTCGGAGGGGCTCCTGGAAAGATTGGATGGGCCCCTGAGCAGGTTAGATGGGCCCCTGGGAATGTCGGTAGGGTGACAAAGCAGCAGAGCAGGTTCTTACAGGTCTTAAGGCCTGGACAAACTGGGGCCTGATATTCAAAGGCTATGTGGTAGGGTTCTTGAAAGATAGATAGGGTCCTGGGCGGGTAAAAGGGCCCTGAACATGCCTAATTGGCTTAGTCGCAACGGAGGGGCCAGTGCCTAATGGGGGCCTTCGATGTCGGGAGGGGGCCCTTTAAACATCGGAAGGGGTCTTTTCAGGCCTGCCGCCCGGGCAAATATGTCTATATAGTGCCGTGTCTTCAGAGGGCCCACGAGGCGTTCAGAGGGGGTCAGAGGGGCGCCCAGGGACGCCTCAGAGGGGGGCATTTCGTAAGGGCACACGGGCCGGTGCCCCTTGGGTTGCCCTTTGGTGCACGTGCGTATGGTAGGAGGCGGGGTCGGGAGTGGGGACAGATCAAACAATTCGTAGGCGAGTCTGGAACGTTCAGGCCAGCGCTGAACGCTACACATACGCTACAGAATGTTGCTAAGAAAAACGTGTAGCAGACGATTTAAATTGTAAACATCAAAATGACGATAAATACCTCACGAGTTTATTCTTGCAATCAAAAGAATGAGGTACTGAAACAGTATGTTCTTGTCCAGCACTATCTGGCTTGTCCAAACACTTTTGCCAAGTCTTACGTTATCTGTGCGTCGTAATCATGCGTCATGTTTAACCCTACTAGTGGCAGGGGCAGGTCCTGTCCACCCCTTATGTTTTTCTTAGATATCTCGGGAACGGCAAAAAATAGGCTCAAATCAATTGATGTTAATGATACACAATAATTTGCTACGGCAGAGTTGGTTTCAGGTACTTGAAAATGGTAAGTTTTCAAGAAGCATGAAATGCTTAGCTGGCAGTCAATAAAGCTATGCCTGTGCAGCGTAGGGGGGGGGTAAATATTACCCCTCCCCTCCCGGATTTTCTCAATAACTTGGAAACTATAACAGATAGCGACGTCAAGGTTTCAGTCCCTAATGCAGCATCAATTTGAGGTCTTTCTAAACAATTTAATCGACAATGAATCAGAACTTTGGGAGATAATGACGTTTTTGATGACGTCATGTCATGCCATTTTGGGTGGAAAAACGATAAATGTTTGATGCATCGTAGAAAATATAACTTAACTTAAATGCAAATTGCAAACGTTAAACTGACAAAGAAAGGAAATTGAATTGTCTTTTAAATGGCAATCTCGGATTTCCAAAATTTCGGGTTTGTGACCCTTCAAAATCCGAAAAACAGATTTGTTTGGGAATTTCCCAAAAAATTGAAATTTTTCAAGGTATTAAAAAATCAGGAATATATATGGGAGATGCAAGTGTAATTAATACACAAACAAAATTTCAAAGTAATAGCCGTTTTCACGATGTATTATTTTGCGCGAAATGTTTTAAAACATCTTAAGATGTTTTGAATTGTTTTACGTATGAAAGTTTTCGTATACTTGTTCTTCTCCTTAAGCTGCACAACTTTTGAAAGCGGATTTCTTGTCTTGAAATGTCTTCATATTTTGTAATTTATGTTGTTAGAAATAAGTATGTACAAAATCGCGGTTGGTGGTATTAGAGATATTATATATAGGTTAGTGGATTTCATACTGACATTTACAGAATATCTTGAACATTCGTCTCGGGGCTCGTTATTGGTCCGCTCACAAAGCGACTCCCCTTTGACTCATATGGACTCGCCTCCAGCGATCGTTTCTAGCGAATTAATGCGCCATGCGAAGGCAAGACCTGTGATGCCATAGACGCTGCCAGATTGAGAACTAATATGGCGGTATGGCTTACCTGAACGAATGGACACTAGACGCATATGTTCTTCAGGAACGTACAATTTTGTATTATAATCTTGTAATGAGTCATTTATGTTTCCATAACTCTTGAATAATGATAATATCGCCTAAATCAGTTACTTATTTTTCTTGGAATATATTGTATCCTAAAACTTTCATACTAAAGCATTTCAAAACATCTTAAGATGTTTTAAGACATTTCGCGCAAAATAATCCATCGTGAAAACGGCTAATACCTATCTTTACTTTTCAGTGACTGATTGCTTCCCAAGCATAAGTAGCTAATGACGTCATTTGGCAAAATAACGTTTTTTATATTTTTGACCTGATAGAGATAAATAAATGCCATTGTTGTATTTATGAAACAAAACTAACCTAGAAACATGCATTGTTTATTCATTTTAGTCAGTTTCCAGTTTTGACCTTAGATGACCTGATCTTGACCTTTTATGGGGTCAAGTAAAAATGGCTGCTGCTACCGATTTTTACGTCTAAACTAACCCCTAAAACACGTGTCACAAGACTTTCGTTGACCTCTTGGTAACAGTGCCTTTTGTGACTTGATCTTGACCTTGATCTGTGCATACAAATTCAGTTTTACTTAATGCAGGAGAACTATAAGCTCTTAATAACTATAAGCGCTTAAGCTTTGCAGCGGGATACGAGATAAGGGTACGAGGTGCAGGTACCATGCACGAGGTGCGGGGAGTTACGGGCACGAGGTACGGGTACGAGGTATGGGTACAAGTTACGGGTACGAGGTACTGGTACAAGGTACTGGTACGAGATACTGATACGAGGTACTGGTACGAGATACGAGTACGAGGTACGTGTACGAGGTACGAGGTACGGGTACGAGGTATGAGGTACGAGTACGAGGTACGGGTAACTGGTAAGAGGTATAAAGGTAAAGTTTTAAATGAAACGGGCTATCGACCACAATAAATCGATGTGATTATGCTTTCCGCAGACAGCGGGCTTTCATAGAAAAATACACCAATTAAATAGGCCATCTTATCATGTTGGCTACCTAGGTCGCTGTCGGAGACACGCGGGTTCGCCCTAGTTAGCACTTAAGGTATTACTCCTCCAACATATTATAAACTTCCGTTTAAAGCCGTTTATGCGCTTTCACTGTCTCATGTCATCAGTTTACATCGCATACATCATAATTTTGTGATGCATAGTTACTGCTGATCACGCAATACAAAAGTATTATTTATTTGACTCCTCAAGTGTTTGTTTTTTTCCTTCCGGCTTTTCACTTTGGAATTGCAATTAGCCCGGCTGGTTTGTTGGGCCGCGTGTCGCTGCTGGTGTGTGTCGACTGTCAAATCAGTTTCGCCAGCTCTGCGCCGGACCATTTTCCGTACGAGGCACTGCAGTGCCGCGGGATCTCAACAACAGCCACTTACGCCGGGTCGATGCCACTCGATGCCTCGCTCCGCCACTGGTTAGCCCGGCGGCCACGTAAACCCACTACTTTACTGGTACGAGATGCGTCAAGGGTGTAACGAATGGAATATCCGGTCGAATCGTATGAAAGGTTTGGAGGAATGCAATACGGAGGAAATGATGTGCAGAGCCAGAATGTCTGTGACAAATTATTATTAATGCGAACATCTTAATTGTATGGAACGTAACCCAGGATTTTACAATTATAAGCCAATTATTCAGACAAGAACGTTTCTCCAACAATTTTGGTTTTACGTTATTTATTGCTTGCGATACACAGCACTATTCTAAAAATAGCAACTTGTCATATGGCGTTGTTATCTCATTTGTAAATACATGGTTTATATCTTACTTGTATAACGTTTTACCAGCATTAATTTTCTTTTTCCACGGAGTGAAGCTTTCCCCATCCACTGTTGTTTTGAATCGGAATGTTGGAAGAAGCTTTCAGAAGTAACAGAAGAATAAAGCTTCTGATTTTTCCGACTTTGCCCACATTGCTTAACTACTTATACACAAGCCTTACTTTGAAAACTTAACCCGCGCTCCTCTGGGGGGGGGGGCATATTCTGCCCCCCCTCCCGGATTTTCTCAATAACTCAAACACCATGGCAGATACCAACGTGAAACTTGCAGTACCTTATCCTACATCAATTTGACGTCTTATCCAATTTTTTTGATGAAATTGATAAATAGCTTTGGAAGAAAATGACCTTTTGATGACGTCGTGTCATGCAATTTTTGGTGGAAAAACGATGAATGTTTTAAAATTCGTAGAAATTGGAGGTGTGAAGCAAATACAAAAAAATGTGGTGGGCAATTGCATTTTCTTCTAAATAGCTATCTCGGATTTGCAAAATTTTGAGTTTTTGACCCCTAAATGTATTTTTTCAGAAAAATTATCACAAAAAAACGGAATATATGTAAGAGAACTAAGTATAAACAAAGCCCAAAACAAATTTCAAAGCAATATCTGAATTTTCGACTGACTTATGACTCACCAAGTGTAAGTAACTCATGACGTCATTTTTGCAAAAAACTTTTTTTCAACCTTTTTTGAACAGACAGAAACAAATAAATATCACAGCTGTTTTTCTGAGACAAAACTGGACTATAACAATGTATTTTTCCATTTTACAATTTGACCTCATATGACCTGACTTTGACCTTTCACGGTGTCAGATTGTCAAAATGGCTTCTTCTATCGAATAACACGTGTAAAACAACCCATAAACATATGTCGCATCGACTTCGTAAAACCCTCTTGCCATCAGTGACCTTTTGTGACGATATGACCTTGACCTTTGCTTAATATTTCAACTTTTGCTTAATGCAGGAGTTTCCATTATACCTTTGAGAGCAACCTTGTGCTCAAATAGTTACAATATAAGGCTTGGATAGAAAATATGCCCAAAAACTAAAATATCTCCATTTTGACCTTTTAACCTGACCTTGACCCTGAACATGTGACCTTATTTCAAAAAATTTCACGCATGCTTTGGGTGCGTATCATGAGACATTTCGATTGCCGTATTGCGCGTCTCGCACGGTCATTGGTTCGGAATATAACGAGGGGCAGAATTCCCCCCCCCCCCCAGTGGGGTGCGTTCGGCTGGATACCCCAGCGGGGCGCGGATTAATGGTCTGGAAAATTTGAAGTGAAAATATGGTCTACAAAACTAAAACGTTGAATATAATATGAATATCATGACATTTGCTGTCATGAATGTATTTGACTCAAAGACACTGGTCTTGCGAGGCATTGTAAACCTGAAGCATTAATCGACACTTAAATTGTGTAAATGGTATATTTTACAGCATTACAAGAGCTATGCATATCCGTCATAAGATGCCACCACCCGATATTGTGCATGAGCAGTTGACTATTTTCAACGGTTACATGCAGAAAATCTATTAAATAAAATACGCAAACACTTACTATAAAATACACTAACATAAGTCATAAATAATCGACTTGAAGAAGTTCCAGTTCCATAAAAAATATGTTAACTTCCATTTGCGAAATATCAACAGCATTTTTACTTGCTTAAGTGCACCCAAATACCTACCAAAAATGTTTTAGAAAGTAACTCAGTTATATTTTCTGGAACAAAGTGGGTTGTTTACCATGGTCAACACTACGAGCCGAAAAAGTATATTTAAAATTATCATGCCGGTAGCATCGGAATTCGGAAAGCATGTTTGGCATGCTTTTCCAGCCTTGTTGCAATCTGCCTGTTAAGCAGAACATGAATAAATGTATATGTCTTCATTTATCATCCAACGAATGGTTATCGCTCATCACCATATGGAGATGAGCAAATATAAAACACCTTTAAAGGAGACTATCACCTTCCTTATTGCATAGTCCGACGGTGTGGTGGATGGGATGTGCGTGAGTCGGCCGGAGCTACTTTAGCAGAATTAATACAAAATCATGTTAACTGTTCAGAAACATTTAACCATGTAGCGAATGAGATTTATCTATGCCTTAGTGTGTTTTTCACAAGTTAGATGGTTTTTCCCTCTGTAGGATTGAGAGAACTAAAAGGATTAGTGGCGTATTTAGAAATCCGCCAAGGGGGGACAAGCCCTAAAGGGGCACCAAACCCACACATGAGGGCGCCGTCAGCGAAAATGTTGCTGAGCTCAGATAAATTTCCGAGGGCGCCCTCCCAGCTACAACATGCCTCCAATGGTCCCCCCCGATGCACCTCTGAAGGCGCCATCCTGCATACCTCCGAAGGTAACCTCCGAGATGCAACTTTAAAAACTCGCCCTCTCCCATGCCTTCAAAGGTGCCTTCTGAGTCCGATGTACCTCTGGGGGCGCCCTCCCAAATATATCCGAGGGCGCCCTATTATACATCTCCGAGGGCGCCCTCTCAAATAGCTCGAGAGACATCCTCTGTGAGACCAGAGGCGCCCCCGCCTCACACTCAGCGAATGATGCCTTTGGAGCAGGGACTATCATGGGCTGGGTGCACCCATGGGTGCCCATTCAATTCTTCCAAATGTCTGGGTTGGGTATGCATTTTTTTTGACTTTTACATGGTACTGGGCGGCATGGGTATGGCAATTTTGATAATTGTCGCTAGAGTTATTTTTTTTATTGAACAACCGATGTTTAATCAGGTAAATATTTTTTATATGATATAGGACACTTAAAACAACTAGACTTTGGCAATTATGATGACAACATTATCGTGGTAAGTAATAGGGAAGTAATATTTTTTAAACGCATGTCTGATCCTGGTCTGATCCAATATGAATAATGATTGCCGAAAAGTTGTTCGATAAGTCAAATCAGCGCAACCATCAGGTGCCTAATATTATGAAGTCCAACATGCTAGGGTATGGTTGCGAATTTTGTGAAAATAATTATCTTCCTTATCTGAATGGGCCCATGGGCATGGGTACCAATATTATTAATTTGAATGGGTCTGGTCGGGTCTGGGCTTGATGTTCATGGGTTTCGGCTGGGTTGGGCTTGGGGTTTGGGCACCCATGATAGTCTCTGCTTTGGAGGTATGTAGAGAGGGCGCCCTCGGTCCTCGGAGATATGTATTTGAGGGTGCTTTTGGACTATGTGAGAGGGCGCCTTCAGAGGTGAATCGTATCGGTTGGCCTTGGAAGTATGTGGGAGGGCGTCTTCAGAGATGTATCGGAGGGCGCCTTTATACGCCTTCTCGTATATGTATCGGAGAACACATCCGGAAGTGTATTCGAGGACGCCTTTGAAGGTATGTGGGAGGGCGCCATCGGAGACGTATCGGAGGGCGCCCTTGGAGCATGCAGAGTGTATAATTTTGGGAGAGCGTTTTCAAAGGTGCATGGGGAGCGCTTTGGGAGGTATGTAGGAGGGCGCCTTCATATTTGTATCGGATGGCACCTTGGGATGCATATGGGAGGGCGCCTTTCGAGGTATGTTTGAGGGCGCCTTCATAAGTTTATCAAAAGGCACCTTTGAAAGCATTATGTACAGTATAAGTTCAAACAACCACCGAGGTCGAATCACAAAAAATGAGTTTGGTTTTGACATCTGTAACATCCCCAGTCCCCAGTGTACCTATTTGAACGGGGAACCTGATCCGATAACGTCGTCACTCTTTACTAAATGTTGATGATAGTCGACTTCTCACATTTGGCCATGTATTAGCCGTATATATGGCAGCGTGAAGTTTTCTCTATTCCCCGAAATTCCTTCATATGACGTCATATCAGCCAAAGTTAAACTTAAACTTCTTATGAAATTGAGCAACTGTTTGTGAGAAACAAATGTCATAATCGTGTTCGGCAGCAAGTTACTTTATAATTTAGCAACAAGCGGCGTACATTTGACAACTTTTGGGAAGTGCCAGTGTCCCTTCAGGGGTTTTCATTTTGGCATCGATGCAAGAGAGAAAGTGCGCTTCCATCTTCGCACTTCCATCTCCCACAGGTTGCAGACAGCCGAGTTATGCGTTGGTTGTTCTCTGCTGGTGCCCTTCGTCGTACTAAGAGTACAGCTTATGCCCGACAGGTGGCGGTGGCGTCGCCCAGCGTTGCGCTGAGCGTTCTACTTTGTGCTCACTGCTCAGAGGGGCGGCGCGGATTAGTCCCCTCAACTCACCGCTCTATCGTGGAATCGGGCAGTTTTTAGGGGGAGAGGCATTTTGATTTTCGGTTCTTACTAAGTCTGCGGTCTGCCCAGACTAGACATGCGCCAAAAATTATTGAAAGTAAACTAGCAATATATGATGGCGGTGGTGATGCGTAGGTAATTAACATTTCCCTTTGATAACGACATAATTTACAACGAAGCAGACGCAATGAATGTACCTACGTGGCGCTAATGAAACGTGAGGTCACATGCCAGTGTTCCGCACTCGCGCGTAGGATCGATAGTTATATTAAGTATACTTTTGTCGCAAAATGCGGTACGTTCAAATGGTTAATTTATCCTTTCATATTGCTTACATAAATATAAATGGTTAATTCATCTTTTTATGTTGCTTACATCGTAGCTCTGTCATTACTCACAAAATTCGAAGATATCTGATACCTATATGTGATTTTCCATCAACTAGGGGAACAAATCAAACAAAATGAGTGGCCCGACCATAGCCATGGTTTTCAGATGCTTATGTATTCGTAACTACTCGGCTGATGTAGCGTCAAATTTGCACACAAACAGATTCATGTACAAACATTGTATTAAATTTAAGAAACTCAGCGTTGTCTGTTTTGGAAGCAGCGCAGACGAACACGGCACAGCCCTGTCTTCCTGACATGTTGAATGTTGATTGGGGGTGGTTGTGCAATGTGCAACTTACGGCCACGACTATAGAGCCTTGGCCACGACCCACTCGCCTCGCGCTCAGCCGGCTCCGGTTGGCCCGATCGGTCACGTGACCACCTGAGGCCAGAGAAGGACTGTTACTGGGCCGCTGTCCTTGGAGCCCTGTTTAACCCGCCATTGGCTGGGGGAGGTAAACGCCTCCCTCAGGGATTTTCACAATAGCTAAAAAAGGAACAGTGGTACCAACGTGAAACTTCGGGTACCTTCTCCTACATCAAAATTACCCCCACCCCCACCCCTAATAGGCCGTGACATAAAGAATACCCCAGTAACTACCGGCTTAAGGAACCATTCATGAAGTTTTGTCTCCCCCTCATCCCTTAGCCGAATTAAAAAGTATACCATATTATTATGAACATCTTTTTGTATAAAGTCGTGGACAAAATGGCAAACATTTTGCTTTTAACAAGAACCAAGCAACGACACAGCTAACGGATCTTCCTCCAAAAACTCCTTACCCCGCTGCCGGGTCCGTCCTGTCCAGACATGTAGGTACCTCTGCCAGTTACGCCTCTTTGAAGGCCGCCGGAACTGTGTTGCCACGCCAATCACTGCCGTCAATCACTGCACTCCGACCAATAATCGCATCAAGACTGGATAGGGGGAGGGTCTTGGGGCTGGGAAGAGGGTAGGGGAGCTGGGGTAGAAGAAAGAGGAACAGGAGCTGTCGCGGTAATGTCACGCCACGTATGTAGAATGGTAGAACCACGTTATAGCGACTTATCATACTGAGGGAGACAGTCAAATGAAGAATAGTGAATACCCAGTATCCAGTAACTATGCTTTTGACTGACCCGTCAGTCAAAAAATAGATAATGCTTTGCAATTCGGTTTGAGCATCGTCCATACTTGGATCTCCAAAATATCTTCCGGTTTTTTAATATGTGTCGTCAATTTTGATTTGTTGCATTTTTAGATCTGTGCTCTTTCTCATAAATAATTTTCACAATCCTACTACAGTAGAAGAATTGTAGTTTCAAGTTCACAACCTACTACTGTAGTGTGTTTCATAAAGAGTAGTAGATAGTATTGTAGTAGGTTCGTACAAATTTTCGTTTTGAAAAGCAGCCGTAGCGTTTCTGTAGTACAATTGTAGAGTTGTACAGTTGTAAACTCGCGAGTGTAGTAAGTTGTAGTTTTCGCTTTATGAAACACAACTTTACAACTATACTTCACAACCTTACAACATACTACATAATTTTTACTACCAAACGTTTATGAGAAAGGCCACAGTTTTGTGATCACAATATTGACGTTTGGAAATATATTCAAAAACCGGAATGTATATCTGAGAACCAGGTATGGACGATGCCCAAACCGAATTGCATAGCAATATCAACATTTTCTACTAACGTACGTCTCATTAAGCTTGAGCGCAGCCGTTACTTGGTACACTGGGTGCACTGTACACATATTTATTTATTTATTTCTCAATATCGCCGACGCGATGACCCATTGATGGTCAGATAAATTCGCAACCCAAAATTTTACCGGGTATTGTACCCAGTACAAATTGAAGACTCCATCTCGCATTTATTTAGTTTCAAATGTGCCTAAAAGTCTATAGGGATACAAAAGTGAATTAAACGTCGTCATTCACGTGATTAAAACGTCATTACTGCCCCTAAAAACTAGAAGAGGGTCCTTTAAATATAATCAGGGCCCTCTACATGCTGGTATGGCTCTCTAAAAACCAACAGAGGGCCCTCTTCAGGTCGGCAAGGGCCCTCTACAGTCTAAATGCCGGCAAAGGGAACTCTAAAGGCCGGCAAAGGGCCCTCTAAATGCCGGCAAAGGGCCATCTAAAGGCCGACAAAGGGCCCTCTAAAGGCCGGCAGGGGTCTATCTGCAGATCGTTAGAGCCATATCAAAGCTGGTAGAGGGCGCTCTTCACACTAGTTGGGGCTCTTTTCTACGTATTTACATATACATGCCTTTAACAGACAAACAGGTGTTGTTATTCGTTCGTGTTACTATTTTTAGGATCTGAGATCGAAGATTTCCACTGGGGCCTCGCTCAGAAAAGAACTGGCCGGGCTGTTTGTCTGTTTGTGTGTCTAGACTGGAATTTTAGGCGCCTCTACAGGTCGAACGGTTGGCATCAGCGGTCCTAAACTTTAAGGGTACATGCATCTGAAATATGTTTAGGGGTAAATTCTAATTATTTTTAGAGTTGTGTCCTCGAAGGGTGCAAATTGCATCCGAAGGGGTAAAAATAATCAATTTTTGACCATTGTACTTACTTGCTGAAAAAGTGGCAACAGCTGTTTTCTCAAATGTATATCTAAGGGATATCAAAAGGATAAACATCTATATCCCTTACATATAGATGTTTCTTCGGGTATCGGCTTTGTGGAGCCTCAGAACATATTTGATAGCTCAAATACTTTTTGATATATCGAATGAAATATGCAGCTAGGTCCCGCTTAAAGACCAGTTTTCAGCGGATTAACACGTAAAACTAGGAGGAACATGCCGGATATAACTAAAAAACACAGGCACAGCTTCAAAGATAGAACCGTGAAAGCAGCACGGCTGGATTCATTTTTTTATGATTCCAGAGAACATATTTGTTAAGTCACATAGTTGTTCTACAATTAACTGAAAACTTACTTAAACGATCGAATTCCCTATGGCGGCGGTTCCGCCCGAGCGGCCGGCCGCCGGTCGCTAAGACCGCGTTTGACACACCATGTAGTGACCCTACCCAACCACCAAATTGTATGATTCTTGCTTTTATGGGAGCTGAGATGTGAGCCGACAAAGAGAGCTATATATATATATATATATATATATATATATATATATAATAATATATATATATATATATATATATATTGTTTGGTTTTGGGACGGTATTTTTAGACATGACTAAGCGTTTGTGGTCGGCCAGCGTTACCCAGTAACTTTAGCTCTTGGCTACGCTCCTGTCACTAATAATGATAGGTCGCTAAAACATGGTTCTACCGTTCTAGACACGCTGCCGCACCAGGGTCCCGTCTTTTGCCCCTTTAGTCTTGTGTCGAAACAGATCAAGGTCACCGATGAACGGGAGGTCACAGATCAATGGTGGCACTGGTCATCAAGGTCAGGAACCACCGCCCTGCGCTCAGCGGACACCGGTTATATAGTCTTAGATGTACTGTCCGGCTATAGTCAGATAGGCTATCAAGGCTATAGCCAATGGCCTGGTCTTCAGTCACTTGCCACTGCTCTATGGACGCTGGTCAGATATACACTATCCCATTTTACTACCATGTTCAGTTTTACTTCCACGTTCCTTGTCAGAGTGGAGTTTGTCTGACGACCATACATTTTTATTTGTAGCCAATACACTCTCGCTCATGTCCAATGGCCATGCAGAAGACGTCCTTTGCTGGAACTTTGCCAACGTAGCCTGTTCTGTTATTGCATGTCACTTTATCCTGATGCGAACCGGTGGGAAAGAGCACCGCATAAAACATGGCTCATCTATCGCAGGACAGAATGTCCGTCTGAACTGTGCTATTCACACACAGCTGTCCGTGTATGACATATAGCCTCTCGCTTTGAAACAACGCCCGGGCAGAGCCGGTTTTTCGGTGGTGAGTAATTGTCTGGCCTTTTGTGCGGTAGTCTGTTAATCACCTTCGAACGTTGCGCAGCCGTGACTTGTAGTATTCATGAGACGGCGGGGTCACAGGTCAAACGCCATTGCCGCGCGGTGACCTCTGTGAAGGAACACTGCAGTTCGAACAAGGCCGTAAAACAACAGGCTAGCTCGTTCCTACGTCACCATTTCCTCAATAGATTCTAGGTTTAATACCATATGTTTTTTTCTTGTATACTTCCAGTGCATAACAATGCATTAATTATACATAATCTAACAAAGCGGGCGCACTCAATTAAAATAGTAAAATAATACAAACTAAATGTATATGTGATTTAAATTGTTGTAAAATAGAGAGACGGACATTTAGTCCTTCAAACATGATATACTGATTACTAAGTAACCAACAATCGTTACCAGATGTTGGATAAGGTGAGTCGCAGTGCTTTGTAATGGTAACAAAATCCTGTATGGCAGGTATCTCCGCTTCCGCGAATGCGGCGCTACTTAGTGGCATTGACGCGCGGTCAATAAAATCGAACTGTATTACCGTCAGTCAGATTAGCTGAAAATGATCCTTATTGGATGGTATGCGGAGTTCCATTAAGCGATGTGTTGGACAAAATTGTCAAAACTTTGCCAAAACGACCCTAGATATGAATAGGCATCACAGTTGTGCATCATCTGCTGAACAAACTATTTGAGAAATGCTTGAAATTGCGACCCGAATACCACCTATTCTCCCATAGGACATCAACTTATCATGCTAAAGCTAGCTCGTTGTATTATCAGTGATGTCAAGGCCCAAGCGTTGTCAGGCAAATCGACAGCCCGGTTATCACAACATAACACTTTTAGGCATACTGTTTGATGTCAGAGCAGAGGGTTCGAGGGCCGTACAATGCATAACCAGGGATGGAGTTCCCTTTTCAGTTGTTTGTTTCTTTGTCCCAATCAGGGGCGTCATTTTCTGAAAATGATTGGGGGCCCCAATGCTAACTTTATAAAATATAATTCCATTCTTACGATGCAACGGCATAGGTCTGATCATAGGCGTAGGAGCCTATGGGCCAGGGGGGGGGGCAACTGCTCCCCCAACATTTTCGGATTTTAACATTACGCCTATGGACGTTGCATGGAAAGAATCGACTTCAAAATGCATTTTGCCCCCCCCCCAACTTCAAATGAGTTCCTACGCCCCTGGGTCTGATGTTACAATTTGACATCATTGGGGAGGGCGCCCCCTTTCAAAAGTATACAAATCGACACCGGTGGTCCCAATACCTACCTAAATGTCCAATCAATGTCAACCAACAAATACACCTCAGCAAAAACATCAGAATTCAGCAAAAATACAACTCACTTGTCCAACAAACCTATTTGTAACCCTCGTGATTAAGCAACTTCAACATGTTTGTTTTTTCTTCTTCAGGACAAGTGTTAGAGTGCGAATGTTCGAACACTCTAGTAATTTCATGTCAAACATCAATTGCAAAAAGTACTCAGAAATGTAAATGTTAAAATTAGACATTCTTGCGATTTAATTGCCTATTTTAGTGACATTTATTGTCATTGGCAAAAGACATCAACTTCTATTAATTGTTGGTATTTACGGTTATATAGTGAGTGTTGCTTTTTCTGAGATAATCTCTTGACGACAATAGAACTCGACCGCCGGCGGCCTTCCTTGAAAATCACATGCAGAATAAACTGACGAGTTCCTGGACGTGCTGAAGTCCTAGGCGATCAAACCTTTCCACCGATTTATATAATCTCTATGCCTATATTCGTGCGTTGCCATCAGCTTCGTTGAACAGAATCAATACTAGTGGCTTGGGTAATGGTTGCAGCTTAAACGCTGGTCACTACGGGCGGACAGAGACTTTTACCATATGCCGGGGCGATATCAAAATACATGGCCGGAGAGGTGTGGTACTAAGCATTACTGAACGATGCTGGTATGGGTAGATGTTTGTGATCGAGGGCGTTTGTTGAAATTACTGCAACGAGCGAAGCGAGTGCATAGTTTTGAAAAACGCCGAATTTCACCAAAATCATACATACACAGCAGAGTTTAATAATCTTTTTACCGATAGTCGCCAGGCGGCAGATGCCATGAATGCGGAAAATTACCACACTCACGCGCTAATGCTTTTTACATTGCTCGGCATATGGTAAAACTTGTAAAACAAAAAAGCCCTAGGGCAAATTTGTTGTACCAGAGCGCGTGAAAACAGTGTGTGTGATAAAATTCTGACTGGAATGCTGAAAGCTTTGTCGACTTCGCTTCCAAGGCTTCTTCAATTTTATCGAAGTCAAAGTTTAACTAAAAAAGAACTAATTTCTTTCTCTGGTAAAGACCTAGTCATGATTAAAACATGATTGAAAAATATATTAAAAAAACATTGAATGACTTACTGAACTTACTGATTGAATTGAATGATTTAATGACCGCATATGGTAAAAATCATACCCCACTCGGCCGGCATAAATTGTTAAGACGTCGGTGCTTTCTTGATTTTTTACCTCGGCCTTCGACCTCGTTCAAAAATCAAGAAAACACCTCGGTCTTGACAATTTATTTACACCGGCCTCATGCGGTATTAGGTATATATTCCCAAAAGCAATGCCTTCAACGTACTTTACTGCCTTCAATGAGCCTATTGGAGATTTAGAAGATATTTTTTCATTGATGCTTTTTATTATACAAAACTAGCGAGGACTTGCTGTAAATGATTGTGTATCTGGCTGCTTCAAGCAAGTTTTAATAAATGCTTGTTGTTGGTGTCTTTCCACTTGGACATGGAAATGACGCAACAGTGAGCATGTGGTGCATCCCTTCAAATGCTGTATTAATTTACTTGTTATTTGATGCTATAGTGACCGTAACACCGTAACGCCTCTGTGAACTTTGCATTTTAATCAAAGTGCATGTGGGCGTCCATTACAAAAGTTTGCTTGGAGATGGAAGTTGCGACGGTAGCTTTGTAAAGTTTTAATGAACGACGTACGCTTTCATCGTGATGAAGATTGGTAGGCACGGAAATAAGGATTGACGATCGGGTGATAAGTAAATAGTCAAGAACGTGTTACTTCAGAAGTTCGCAGAAACGGTGCCCGGTGAAAATTATATGAGAAGTTATCAGCTACGTCTCTCAATGCAAATTGATATCAGAAAAGGAAAGGTAAACAAAACACCTGACATACTCTGAGTAGCTTTTTCTGAATAATCAGGTCAGGACATGAGGGGATATTTACTGAGCAAACAAGCTTGTCACGATCCTTAACCCGGCATTGGCTGGGGTCTCAGCCGAACGCCAATGGCTGGAGGGGGGTGGGCGTTTTTCGCCCCCCTCGTTATCTTCCGAACAAATAACTGCAGCGAGACGCGCAAGGCGGAAATCAAAAGCTCCCAATGGGACCCACTTACCCGCGAGTCACTGGGGGGGGGCTTTTTTAGCACCCCCCTGATAAATATCTGGAACATCTCACGAAATAATGCAGCTGTCAACGCCAAACTTCTTGCACCTGCCCGGCCATCCTTTTTACACCTTGTGTGTGTGTATTATTTTTCGTCAGAATTTGTTTGAGATATAGCTAAGTTAGTGACGTCAATACTCACGATTTTGACACTGAAATCAGATAAACTTAAGCAGACCGTACAAATGGCATGCAGCAGACAAAACGGAACCCAAAAACCTGAGAAGATAGCAAATAACAAGGGCTACATTATGGCAGTCTCGAATTTTCCATTTTTTTTACCTACATTTTTTTTTGAAAAAATGACAAAAAATAATAAATTTTAACGACTTAAAAAAAAACGGAATATGTGTTAAGTAACTATACATGTTTAACTACCATACAAAATTTTAAAATTACATCTCTATATTTGACTGAGTGATGCCATCTAAGGTATGGGAAACTCTTGACGTCAAATTTTGAAATTTTGTTTTTGGTCTTTTTTGACCAAATAAAAACAAATGAATAGCAGCACTGTATTTCTGAGACAAAGCCAGTCCAGAAACATGCATTGGTTTATGATTTTTATCAATTTCAAATTTGGCCTTTTGTGACTTGAATTTGACCTTCACTTGACCCCTACTTCACGTACATTAAGTCAGGTGGTAAAATGATAATCGATATCGAGTTCTACACGTAAAATAGTATATCAAACACGTGTTGCAAGACTTTCGTATTTTTGGGCATAGTGACCTTTTGTGACCTAACCTTGACCTTGATATTTTACCAACAATCCCCCATAAGCTCATCCTGGATGTGTCTCATACCTTTGAGAGCACTCTGGGTGATCATGGTTGCTACTAAAGGCTTTGAATGGAAAGTATGGTCTATAAACTAAAATGGCTGTAGATTTTGACCTTTGACCTGACCTGTGACGTCACCATTGACGTCTAGGGCAAAACAAATTATTTTACGTCGATGAAACGTTTTCTGGGCTATCGATTGCCGTTTGATTCAGCACGATCGTCTTATTGGTTCCGAAGATACAATGGGGGGGGGGGGCTAAAAAAAACTACCCAGTCACTCGTGTTACAGAAAATACCCCAGTGACTGCCGGGTTAAAGCATACGCAACCGACATTTTCCAAAAAGGTCACATGTCAGGTCACAGGCAGGTAAAGGTCAAATGCTAGACAATAAAGTTTTTTGGCCAAACTTTCCATTCAAAGCCTTAGATTGCTACTATTATCGCACAAAGTCCTCTCAAAGGCATGGTACATCTCCCGTATCTGTAAAAGTGAAATTTTAAGCTTTTAAGGTCAAGGTCTAGATCAGGTCAAATCAGGTCACTATTGGCAAGAGGTCATGCGACACATGTTTTATGGGTTATCTTACACATGTTATTCGATTGTAGCAGCCATTTACACACCTTGCCTGATACAAGGTCAAGGTCAGTTCATATAAGGTCAAAATTTGAAATGGATAAATATAAATATAAAAGGCATGTTTCTTAATTAACCAGTTTTGTCTCAGAAATACAGTGGTGCCAATTATTTGTCTACATCTGGTAAAAATCCAAAAACATACTTAAAAAAGACGTCATGAGGAAGCCATTAGAAATCCTCTCTTAGGAAGCCATTATAAATTCAAAAAATAAATATATTTCTTTGACATTTGGTTTGGGTATTGTATACATGTGGTCGGTTTATTGTGCAAGGGTTTAACTTTCTGTTCAAGTAAGGTACAAATTTATAAAAGGGTTCAAGGGAAGGTTCAAGGGTTCAACGGCGCACTTTTCATGGCGTTCCTTCGTCCCTGCCAAGGGCGACGCCATCTCCCAAAAGTTGGGGAGGGGGCGGAGGTATTCTGAAGTCAATTATTTCCATGCAACGCCCATAAGCCTAATGTAAAAACCCGAAAATGTTGGGAGGACACGCCCCCCCGTCCCCCGGGGAGAGGGGGCGGAGCCCCTGGTCCCTGCTTAACTGTGTGAGCCCTCTGACCTGACTGCTTGTCCGGCGCTGTAAATATGTGCCCGAAACTGGGCTGCTGTCCGAAGTCCGAGCAGTAGAGCCTACTTGGTATGGCTGCAATGCTCCTGCAATGTCGTTCACGTTAAGTGCTCGCGGAATAAATTTGCAAACTAAGCAGCTGGCTCATGGATGTGGGTGGAAGCGTCTATGGACAAGCCATGGTTTACATGACAAGAGTATTGTGCCCAAAAGGATGGGTGGGAAACAATAAAGGAACACATGTATTAGGATGACATATGTACAGTAGACTGTTTCAAAATGCACTCATTGTCAGCTTTTATCTAGCTGGGTTGTGATCCTGGTGTAGTTTTTCATGCTGATTCCGAATATGCAAACCATTTTTGGCTACGACGTCGTTTAAGGCTGGTACATTTGGCTTTTTTATAAGTCATGCTAGTTTTCAATTAAAATGAGCGCTGCTGCGATCCAGCTTCTTTTTCACGACTGGTAGAGATGGGAAACTGTGACTAACGTTTTTTCTCGCAATGAGAGGAATCTATTGATACGTATTTTATTGACCTTAAGCCAATTGGTCAAGTTTAGAGTGGAATTTTGGATATTTTTACCCCAAAACGGCACTTTTTAACGTTTCTTGACCATTAGAAACGCCGATGACGCCGATGACGCCGACGACACACAATAGTTGCATAACAAATCAAAACAGCACACTGACGAAGGATAGCGAAGTAGTATTGAAGTCATTGCGCGTTGAAAAAGGCATATTTTAACGTGACATTAATTTTTCATATTCACATGCTTAGTAAATAAAAGCCACGGTGAACGGAAGAAAAACAACGTCAGCGGACGTAAGAATTCCTATAATTTAGTATCTAATCACAAGAATGTTTTGCGGCATCTATTCGTGTGATTGGTTGGGGGGGGGGGGGCGGCTAAAGCACATGGAGACTATCAAGCGCCCTTCCCGTCACGCTAGTTCATCGCATTCAAATTGAGGATTTACATTGGCTCCAAATAGCGTCCCGCTGTGTTGGCTGGCCACAGCAGCTTTAGGAGTGTAACGCCTTGGGAAAATTAGAGAAATGATGGATGAGAGCCACTCATCTGGGCACTCATCTACAATCAATCACATGCTTTTCCCAAGGCAGTATATTCCCTTAAACTGCTGTGCCAGCCAACCCAGCGGGATGCTTATTTTGGAACCAATAGTACACGATGTTAAAGCGGATGTTCTGTAGGTAAGAGAGAACTTGTCGGATGCTGACAGTTGCACTGTCCCCCATACTTCGCGAGCGATGCTTTGGGAGAAACCGATTTTATTACTCTTTCCTGTTCGCAAAGCCACTGCCGAACAAAAACGTGTCAGCACTCATGGAGCGTCGCAGTAGGTGCATACAGGCGGCTCAGACTGTCAGTGTGGCTGTGAAGTGGCGTGGCATGCACCGCATGCGGAGTCTAGTTAGAGCTACTTCCTCAATCCTGTTACGCCTGCTGCTCGACTCACACTTGCCGATATTCGGGCGAAGGCGTCTCAGAGCGCAGTCTGACTCATTACTCCACCTATCCTGCCATTCGCGAGTAGATGCGTCTTATAGCTGATTTCATATCTCCCTCCATCCAATGCGGATACGAATTCGTGAGGACGCGATGCAGCTTTTGGCAGCTTCGTCTGCTCTCTCGTTGCCTTCAACGCCCACGTAACTAGGCACCCACAGCAATTTAACTTATCCACCATCCGAGTGGATGCTGGTCAGAAGTTCTAAAATCTGTAAAACTAGCGATGAAGAAACCATCTGGCTACGGAGCGCCATCACTGAGCTAGCGAAGTCGGTAATTATAAGACAATGATTGTGACTGTGACGACGAATGTACCTTAAAACCTGGTAGATGACATACAGTTCAGAGGTAAAAACTGATGCCGTGTCTGGTATCCTAAGCCGTCTACTGGTCGTCCTAATGACAAAAGCGCAGCCTCCGCCCTCAGCATTCTTCGATCCGTCAGTGAAGAATCTCCGGTATCCAGCATAGTAGTCAAGCTTTTCCAGCGTACACTGCTTAAATTCGTTCGGCATGTGGTGGATTTTGGGTGTTGTAGGAGGCTANAAGAATCTCCGGTATCCAGCATAGTAGTCAAGCTTTTCCAGCGTACACTGCTTAAATTCGTTCGGCATGTGGTGGATTTTGGGTGTTGTAGGAGGCTAAGGTCACAGCAAAGCCCTGTTAGGCGCCATGGCTCTACATGACAGGCGCTTTGTGTGGCCAGGCTATCAAGGTCAATGCCAGTGACGGCGCTCCGTCGATTGCCTCATCGTTAGTTTTACAGATTTTAGCACTTCTGACCAGCATCCACACGGATGGTGGAGAAGTTAAATTGCTGTGGGTGCCTAGTTACGTGGGCGTTGAAGGCAACGAGAGAGCAGACGAAGCTGCCAAAGCTATCTCGCGGTCCTCACGTATTCGTTCGCTTGGGGTGGAGGCCGACGATATGAAATCAGCTATAGACCGCATCATACTCGCCGAATGGCAGCATAGGTGGAGTAATGAGTCCAGACTGCGCCTGAGACGCCTTCTCTTCCGAATTATCGGCAAGTGGGGTCGACAACGCAGGCGTAAACAGGATGAGGTGTAGCTCTAACTAGATACTTCGCATCGGTCACTGCCACGCCACTCACAGTCCACCACCTGACCAGCTCTGAGCCGCCTGTATGCACCTACTGCAACGCTCCACTGAGTGTGAAACACGTTTTGTCGGCCAGTGGCATTTGCGAACAGCTGAGAGTAATAAAATCGCGTTTCTTCCCCAACGCATCGCTCGCGACTGATCTGTGGCGGACTGCTGCAACTGTCAGCATCCGACAAGATTTCTCTCTACCTACACACATCCGTTTAAACATCGTGTACAAGCCCCCCCCCCCCATCACACGAAATAGATGCCGCAAAACATTCTTGTGATAGAGCTACTAAATCATAGAATTCTTACGTCTGGCTGACGTTGTTTTTTCTTCCGTCACCGTGGCTTTTTATTTACATAAGCATGTTGAAATATGACATTAATGTTCACGTTAAAATATGCCTTTATCAACGCGCATGACTCAATACTACTTCGCTATCTTCGTCAGCGTGCTGTTTTGCCTTGCTTACGCAAACTATTAGTGTGCTCATCGGCGTCATCGGCTTCATTCGGCGTTTCTAAGTGATCAGAGAACGTTAACAAGTGCCGTTTTTGGTTAAAAATATCCAAAAATCCACTCTAAACTTGACCAATTGGCTTAAGGTCAATAAAATACGTATCAATAGAATCCTCTAATTGAGAGAAAAACGTTGGTCACGTTTTCCCATCTCTACCATTCGTGAAACAGAAGCTGGATCTCGGCAGCGCTCATTTTCATTGAAAACTAGCATGGCTTATAAAAAAGCCAAAAATGTACCAGCCTTAACCGACATCGTAGCCAAAAATGGTTTGCATATTCGTAATCAGCATGAAAAACTACACCAGAATCACAACCCAGCTAGATGAAAGCTGACAACGAGTGCATTTTGAAACAGTCTAATGTACAGGCTGGCAAAACAGCATAGATTGATCTTTATGTTTAACTAGCATGTGGGCAAGTGAATTGAACTCTTACTAAAGAAGAGAATCGTCTCGTGTGAATAGAGCCTTTCTGCTTTCCGCTGTTGTTTTTTGTCCAACATCCCAATAAACCCAGGATGCCTGCTGGGGCTTTATTTTACCCAGGATGCCTCTATTACGTTCTTTTCGCGACCATTTCTGCTCGATTCGTCACCGTCGAAAGGCGACACCGAAAAACCAATAGAGTGCGACCGCAGCTGAACCTTGGGTCACCATGCTTCTACCATAGTGTAAATACTAAAGACTTTAGTATTTTCTGTAGTATTTAAACTATGCTTCTGCTCTGTCCTGGACCGAGTCCGGCGCTGCTGTCACCGTCGCCACTACCAACGCCACCGCCGTCAGTCGCCACTACCAACGCCACCGCCGTCAGTCGCCACTACCAACGCCACCGCCGTCAGTTCGCCACTACAACGCACCGCCGGTCCTGTTCGGCCACTACAACTACCACCACGTCAGTCACCACATACCAAACACCACTCCGTCAGTCACCACTACCAACGCCACCACCGTCAGTCGCCACTACCAACACCACCACCGTCAGTTCGCCCACCTTACCAACGTCCACACCGTCAGTTCCACCTCAATACCAACACCAACACCGTCATCGCCCACTACCAACGCCACCACACGTTAGTCCGCCACTACCAACGCCAACCGCGTTCCAGTCGCCCACCTACCAACGCCACCGCCTCAGTCGCCACTACCAACGCCACCGCCGCAGTCGCCACTACCAACGCCACCGCCGTCAGTCGCCACTACAACGCCACCGCCGCCAGTCGCCACTACCAACGCACCACCGTCAGTCGCCACTACCACGTCACCACCGTCAGTCGCCCACTACCAACGCCCACCGCCGTCAGTCGCCACTCACAATACCACCGGCGTCAGTCGCACTACCAACGCCACCACCGTCAGTCGCCACTACCAACGCCACCGCCGTCAGTCGCCACTACCAATACCACTGCCGCCGTCAGTCGCCACTACCAATACCACCGCCGTCAGTCGCCACTACCAACGTCACCACCGTCAGTCGCCTCTACCAACGCCACCGCCACTGCTACCATGCCCCACCTCCACCGCCGCTACCACCACCATCAGTCACCACCTCCACCGCTGCCACCTCCACCACCTCCACGTCCGCCACCTCCACCTCGACGACCTCCACCGCTGCCACCGCCACCACCTCCACCGCCACCGCCGCCGCCACCGCCACTGCCGCCGCCGCCTCTGCCTTCAGTATGACGGCGTCCGGCGCGGGGGACGGCTGCGCTCGGTGCTCGGTGCTCGGCGCTCGGTGCTCGGTCGCGTGTAGGTGCGTGGAGTGAGCGGGAGGCGCGTGTGTGGCGCGTGCAGTGCGTGCGGCGCGGGCCGGACACGATGGAACCCGTGCAGAAGAAAGTGCAGCTGGCAGGGGCCGACCCAGTGGACGTCAACAAGTGTGTGCTGAACCTGGACGGATACTCCTATATGATCGGTGAGATAGCCGCGGCTGGTCTGAGACGGTCCGGGGCAGGGCAGACCAGGGCCGGCAAGGCAGGCTGAGACGGTCCTGAGCAGGGCAGACCAGGACCAGGGGGGCAGGCCGAGTCCGGACCGAGGTCAGACCAGTACACGCCGAAGTCAGGTCAGGGCAGGCCGGGGCGGTCTGAGACGGCGCGGGGCAGGGCAGGGCGGCCAGGGAAACCGATGTCAATCTGAGACAGATTAAGGCCAGGCCAGAGATGCCCGAGTTGTGTCAGGACAGACCGAGGTCAGGCCGGGCAGGCCAGAATAATCCTGGGTAGGTCAGGGCAGGGTGGACTGAGGTCGGGACAGGACAGGGTAGAGTGAGGTCAGGACAGGGTGGACTGAAGTCAGGACAGGACAGGGTGGACTGAGGTCAGGGCAGGGTGGCTGAGGTCAGGACAAGGTGGACTGAGGTCAGGTTAGGACAGGGTGGACTGAGGTTAGGACAGGGTGGACTGAGGTCAGGACAGGACAGGGTGGACTGAGGTCAGGACAGGACAGAACAGGGTGAACTGAGGTCAGGACAGGGCAGGGTGGACTGAGGTCAGGTCAGGGCAGGATGGACTGAGGTCAGGACGGGACAGGACAGGGTGGACTGAGGTCAGGACAGGGCAGGGTGGATTGAGGTCAGGTCAGGGCAGGATGGACTGAGGTCAGGACGGGACAGGACAGGACAGGGTGGACTGGGGTCAGGACAGGACAGTGAGGATTTAAGTCAGGACAGTACATGGTGGACTGAGGTCAGGACAGGGTGGATTGAGGTCAGGTTAGGACCAGGGGACCCCCCCCCCAATATTCATGAACTGTATTTCGCCAGAAAGAAATGTTATGATCTCCTTGCATATACAACTTTGCTTAAATTGATTTTAATTGGTCAAAGCACCAGATGAACTTCATAATACAGCCTTGCACAGTGTTTTTTAAACAAACCAGCAAAAAACTTAATTAAATGCAAACATTTTCTATATAGTAGCCATATTTGGTAGCACCACGGATTTGCACATTTTGAAGATCCTTGATTTGAGACATACACTGAATACATTGTTTGAGACATACACTGAATACATTGTTTGAGACATACACTGAATACAGACGATCACGGTTGACGATTGTGACCGTGGTGTGGTTGCCTGTGGTATAAAGTATATCGATCTCGATTATGAATAATCCTATATTCCTATACCACATTTAAACGCCTTGGATGTAGATATTACCCTCATTTTGCTAGCTTTGGGTCTGGATTCCTTATCCTTGTCATTGAGTTAGGTTCACAGACAGGGGGTGAATGACGCAAATAATAAGAATTATCCAAATTAAATGTAATGGCAGTCTGAGAGGTTCGGTGGGTTTGGTCATGCATTACCACTTTTAACAGTTGACATTTCTAGTAGAACATGTCAATAATAGCAGTTTGCATTTACATATATTATTTTTTGGCAACAATAATGTCATTTCCCTCCTCTTGTACGAGTGTGGTGGACAACATGTCGGTGATATGCTGCTATTTCATCCGTGACACTTTAAATGATAGAAATGGCACGACTGATATTGCAAATACTTAACACGCATCCGCTGGTGTCTCCAACCGAATGCGTTTCGCTGGGGGGGGGGGGAATTGGCTGCCCCTCGTTATCATCCGAACCAATAACCGCAGCGAAACGCGCAAGGCGGCAATCTAAAACTATGAATGAGACATTTCCATTTTTATAAATTTTCGAAATAAGGTCACATGTCAGTTCACTTTCAAGTCAAATGTAAAAATTTAAATATGTATTTTTAGTTTTTGGGTCATATTTTCCATTCAAAGTCTTAAAATGAGACTATTTTATCGTACAAATTTCTCTCAATGGTAAAATGCATCTTCTGCATTAAGCAAAAGTGAAATTGAAAGCAAATGTCAAGGTTAGGATCAGGTCACAAAAGGACACTGCTGGCCAGAGGTCTACGGAAGTCCATGCAACACATGTGTTATGGGTTGTTTTACACATATAATTTGGTAGTAAGGACCATTTTTACAACCTGATACCATAAAAGGTCAAGGTCAGGTCATATAAGATCAAATTTTGAAATTGAATAATATAAATAAATAATGTATGTTTAAAGGCAAATTTTGTCTCAGAAATATGGCAGTGGCATTTATTTGTCTATATCTAGTCAATAAAAGCCAAAGAGGTAATTCAATAATCGTCATAAGTTACTTATACTTGGGGAGCCATAAGTCAGTCAAATGTGTAATATTGCTTTGAAATTTGGTTATCTTTCATGCTAAGTTCTTTCACATATCTTCCGGTTATTGGAATATCGTCAACAATTTCGCTTTTGTGATAAATTTTCTGAAATATATTTTTTTATTTGTAGGGGTCAAAAACTGAAAATGTTTATTTCCGAGAGAGCCATTTTATAGCGAATGCTATTTCCTTTCTTTTAATGTTTTTTGCTATTTGCTTCTGAGTTCCATTTTCTAAGATTTTCAAACATTTTTAGTTTTACCACCAAAAATAGCGTGACATGACGCCATTAAAACTTCATTATCTCCAAAACGGTATAGCTTTAAAATTCTCAAAAGTGAAGGAATACATAAACATACAATTTTCTGTGTCAATGGTTATACATAATTCCACACGGGGCGGAACAGAAATGTGAACCGAGCTCCGAGCTGAATACTCCGCCCGAGACCGAAGGTCGATGGTGGAAAATGCAACGCTCGGACCGAGGTCCCAAATAATTATTCCGGTTCATGTGTAGTATGAAATTTGCCATATGCCACCGAGCAGGATTTTTCGCTCTGTATACGATTTCCACGAGATTCGGAAAACATTTCGGCACGGCACAAAAATGGTTTCCCAGATCAAATAACATTTAGCTGTAATGTTATACCACCCACACGTGCTAACGTTAAAGGGATGTCTCGGCATATGGTACAAATGTATAGATTGTCATGCAATTGAAGCTCTTTATGATGGTGCCAATCGTCTGTATTTCCTCTCCCTTTTTGTAATTTGTGACTTATTTCACCCAAATGCCGTAAAAAGAGAGGAAAATCACCCCATCATAGCAAAAATAGTAGATTGCATTGCTATTTTTGGCAGATTCCGCTAAAAATAACACTTGCTAAAATCGCATCGCCGATTCCGTCCCCGTCCCCCCAATATCAAACACGTGGCGGAGCCCCTGGTTAGGACAGGGTGGACTGAGGTCAGGACAGGGTGGACTGAGGTCAGGACAGGGTGGACTGAGGTCAGGACAGGGTGGAGGGTGGACTGAGGTCAGGACAGGGTGTACTGTACTGAGGTATACCCTGGCCAGGGAAGTCTAGGTCAGACCGGGACGGACCTTAATTACTGAGTCTCGAGGTCAGGCCGCGGCAGGATGTGACGAAATCGATATTCGGGATGGAGAAGCACGTGATGGATGACGTGATGGATGCCCGTCGAATGTTTGACAATGAGGAGCAAAGTCTTAGCTCAAAGGGGCCGGATAATAACTTCCACTGAGATCAAGTGAATTGTTTATTTGGGAAAGGTTTGGCTCAGCAAACTTAGCAATGCACCGTGACTTACAAGGTTTAGCTTTTTTGTAAACGTATGCGATGATGAAGGACTTCATTGGAATTCGACCCATCTGATTCACCCATGGCGGGCCATATTATACACTGTTGAAAATTGGTTTGCCATGAAAGCTTTGCAAACATAAATCTTTACAGTTTTAGTGGATTTTCTATGTTCCTTTGCCTAATGCATGTCCCTAAATTCTATATTTCCCCGTTCATTGTCTTTTTTCTCAAGAAAAGCATTTTGATACACTCAAGTCCCGGTTAACTACTCTTCCTCCATCTTTCATAGCTGACCTACATTTATTCATTCGACCTCAAGAGATAAGCATGTAATACCATTCCTGTCCCTCCATTAGCTAGAATGGGCGCCATATAACTATTGTGCTGCGGTGCACTTAACCCGCGCCGGGCCGGGGGGATGTTTTAGACACCCCCCTCGTTTTCTGATATGGGAAAACGGCGGCGCGTGCCGCCACCAATTTTCAGTACCTGTTCGATCATCTTTTGTAACTTTCAAAAAAGTTTTGACAATTAGGTCATGTCAGTCAGGTCACGCTAGGTCAAGTGACCCCACCTCCGAAAAAGTTTGCGGTTCCACCAAAGCCACAGTTTTAGCGGATTGTTTCGTACTTACGGGTTTCATAGAGTACTAATCTAAGTTTGTTATCTCCGGATTTTCTAATCTGTGACTAAGGCAGGTAATCCTGACCTCCCATTATAAGTGAATGGGAAAAACAGATGCTCTTTTCTGGAAGTATGCATTGATCAGGGCTATTATTTCAGAAACATGTTTTTTGCTCGTTCTGAATGACCTAGGTGCGATTGTTTCTAAACTCGATCTCTCAAGGTCATCTGAGGTATCTGAGGTCACCAGCACATATTTGCTATACTGATATTAATGAAGATAGAGACGAGCGGATGACACCATGTATGTTTTCGTCTGTCCGGTCGGCCCCTATGCAACATGACTTCTGGGTCACCAAATACTTGACCTTGAGGTCAAATTTTGAAGTTGACCCTTACGAGGTATTCATGTTATGTTTCAAAGCGTCTTGACGAGAGTACACGATAGTTGTTACAATCATTCATGTGGGGCATTTTTTTAGATAAATGATATTTCAGAACTATTTTACCAAAACTGCATTTTTGACATTTGATGACCTCTGAGCCTAAACATTGATCTTGAGCTAAATTGAGATAGCGATTGCAATTCAATATCTACTATGCTTTCTTACTTGTTACTCTACATCATAGTTCCGAGTATTTGGGATATCTGGGCATTGTCCTATCGTGGAAAATGAGAAAAATTTTACCTTTGATGACCTCTGGTGACTCTAATATTTACTGGAAAAATTTCACCGAATTAGTTCCAATCCTTTTGACGAGTCTCGACAGATCTTGTGGTTTAGTCTAGGTCCATAGGGCGAGTGAAGGGGTGTCGAAACACCCCCGGCCCGAGGAAGGTGGCGCCGAGCACCGGCCCGGCGCGGGTTAAGCCCCAATCATCATCATCATCCATTAGCCAGACATGAGCGACCCGAGATGTCTCGATGATCCACCATGCTCCATGATGAACCCAAATGTTCCGTTTATCATCTTTTGTGACGTAGTCACGTATTGAGTATCATCCAACGCACATTTTCCTTTCGGACAATTCACGTCACCGTTGTGGTATTCTTTGGTGTTGTGATGTGGGACGTTTGTGGTAAAGGCGGACCACTTGGTGACCACGTTAGCTGTGATGTGTTGGAATGCGAAACGTTCGAGGCACCGATGCGGCATCTTTCCAACTTGATGACGTGCGAACTCTGTTGGATCCGAACTCCCTGGTTGGGAGGGTCCAAACCATTAATATGAGATTTTAGATGCGTTTTGAAGTTGATGAAGCTGTTAAAAATTCGATTTCGAGAAATATTATGTCATAAATGGCTGCATACAAATGGCTATAAACCATAAAATGACGAACTAAAAATCAGTGATGGGCTATGTTATACGCTACGGTATGGTTTTTGGTAACACGTAGCTCAAGAAATCGTTTCGTAGCGTAATTACAGTATTTCGAAGCGTACTAGTACGCTTACTAGTACTACGCTTACTAGTACTAGTACTACGCTTACTAGTACTAGTACGCTTACTAGTACTCGAAGCGTACTAGTACTACCGAACAATAATAAATAACGTAACTTTACGCAAGATATTTCGTAGCATAACTGGAGACGGCGCCACAGCGGGGTAGGGGGGGGGGAAGGGCGGGTAAACATTGCGTCTTTGGTATGCCCCTCCCCGACAGCGTTTGCGACATAAATCCATGGCGATGCCGTGCATAGCATATGCTGTTGATGGTAATGTTGTTGGTGGCTAAGTGAAGTCTAAAATACAGTGGAATTTATGTACATATAGATCATAGAGTGGATAAATGAATAATTTATTTATTGAAATGACACAGTTTATTGCATGGATTTTATGCATGTGATGGTAGTGTTTGCCATGATGATGAAATCAATATGGATGGGGGTATTAACAAAACGACACTTATTTGTATATCAACAAGGGCCTAAATTAAAAAATCGAGCTTTCGTTATTACAATCAGGAGGGTGTCACTTCCATAGCTGCCATTGGAGCTATGGAGAAGGCCTATTGATTGATCGTCATTTTTACTGCCAAATCCTTGCTTGTGACGTCAAAGTCTTCGTTTACATTGTCTTCCCTATATACAGTAGTGTAGTACGTGACGTGACGACGTCATTACAATGGAAATGCATATTGCCAACCTTGACCGCTGTTGCTTCGTGACTGTACCTAGTATATAGAACCTTGATTACAAAATCTTCAAGATTAAAAATTTCGCATTTGAAAAAGTAAGCAAATCTAAAGTTTCCTGGCTGTTTAAGATTTCCTTATATATACATATATCTGACATCACATATTGCAGACATCACATTACATATCTCATATCGAGTATCGACATCAATCATGTTCCCAAACCAGTACCTATCCATTTATAATACAACTAATCCTAATGACATGGTCATGCAATGACTTTCAACATCAACGACGAAACAATGCACTGGTCTTCACATGGGCCAGTGCCACCCGGCCACCCCGTCGGGCCAACTGTCTTGGCCGATGGATATGCATGGTCGTAGGAACTCATTTTGATTGGAAGGAAGGGGTAATTGGGATACAAATTGGCAAACTTCTATTTTGTAACGTCAATTTGCTGGAGTTTTCGTTTTTTTATTTTGGGGTGAAAAAATACTTTTTGCAAATTTAAGGTTGCCAGATTTTAGAACTTGTCATTTCACAACCATTGTTTAACAACATGCATAAATAAACAATACAACGATAAAAAGATTAACAAATACAATGCTGCCAAGCCTAAACAGATGTATCTACACGAACAATGCAATCGCAAAAGGGCGGAAGTGATGTATTTTACATGATTGGCCACGATGACACATTGGAGTTCAGCCTTGTTTTCTTTAATAAAATGGACTCAGCGATTTCTCGGTCCCGGTGGTCCTTGGCTATGTAAACCTTAACTTGAATGGGTGTAGGGGTGTGACCCGCTTCGGGATGAGCTATTTTGAAATGGTCCCCCATTGGTGTATCATCCTTCCTGCATACCATGTCTCGGACATGCTCATTTATCTTAGTCTCAGCGGGCGTTTGGTTTCTCCTATATAATCTGCGTCCCAGAGCTTGCACCTAAGCTTATACACAACATTCTTCTGTGTGCACTGTCCTCTAAACCCACTCTTGCACAAATTGCATCTATTTTCCCCCGGGCAGCGAGGCGGCGCGAAAGCTGAGCGCACTAACTGACTTTTCAACTTGTTTTCGTTTCTCCAAGCTAGTCTTACGTTTAAGCCCGATCTTTTCACCTATTTTTACTTGGCAAGCAAAATTTCGTAATATACGTGGTGTGTAGATCTCCTCCCACTGCCGTTCCGCTGTTGATTCTATCCCTTGCAGTCGAAACCTCCTGAAGACTTTTCAGTGTTCAGTGAATACCCATTCCTAAAGTAAAGGTGTGAATTTATCTACGTACTGTCTCTTTTTTCTACTAGATTAATTGTTCAAGGCCTATGAACATTCCTGATCAATATGCTTGGTAGCTGTAGGTGAGCGAATGAAGCTTGCAAATTAGATTTATACATGGGGGTATCCCTGGTGGCCGAACCCCATGGCTAACGGGGTGGGCCGGACTGGGAAATCTCTAGATCATGGCTGTGGCTATGGCTGTGGCTGCATCGTCTACCTGTTTTTTCAGCAATCTTATCAAACCAATCATGGTTAAAAGAAGCCTTAGCATTTTGCCATTACGGTAGGTAGGCCGGAAGTAAACACATAATATAAATTTACAAAAATCATCACGGCTGGCCAACGGCCAGCCATTGACATTTGGGAATGGCTGTGGCTAGCTATGGCTGTGATGCCATGGCTGTGGAGCGGCTAGGCTAAGGCAAAGTGCAGCCATGTCGAACTCTACTTGCAATACGGTCCCTGAGTTTGTCGGCTTAATGTAGAGCTGTCTCCAGTTTACGTTGTCCTGTCACGGAAGTAGTGATTTTTACAGATAAAACCCAGAAATATAGACGGTGACTGCAGACATGTGCTCGGATCCCGAAAACGGCTCCCGTGATTTTATATCTTGGATCTGTATATTGGATCCACTGAAATCATTGATCCACCTTCGCAATTTGTTGATGTACCCACTGGGATCATAGGATCAGAGGTCCATTGGACCTCTGGCACGAAATAAGCGAGCACCACCAGCAGATAGAATGAATTATGCTGATTTCAAAAATGTCACTTACAGCGGAAAATGATAAATTTTTCCCTGTTAAAACCGTCTTAGAAAATCCCCTCCAGACAACCGCGCGAAAAACGTAGCCGCAGGGCAC